>ML432029.1:0-10712 GCA_005239525.1 Nicotiana knightiana | reverse complement strand
ATAAGGAAAGATACCATTTATGACTGGAATATAACACATAAGGAAATAATTTCAGCACAATATGGGTAGAATAAGAAATTAAGGCTAGGTACATAATATTTTAATTAAGGAAATGTCATAAAAATCAGTTGACTAGTATAGTCGGACACATAGTAAGGCAAGAAATAAACTAAGGTCGGAAAATCAGCAAGAAAATCATAAGAGATTAGGGAAAGGTATTAATTACAGTAAATTAGGGATTCAAACAGGAGCAGTATTGATTAAGGGGAGAATTAACACAAATCTCTACGAACAAACGGAATAAACACATAATAGGAAAGAGGAAGTAAAATCAGAAACATAGTAAAGTAAGAATCACCTAGAATCAAGGATTCAACTAGAAAAGATAGAACCGATTAGAGGAGTTAACAGAATAAACATAATATAAGCGGAAGAAGAAAAAATCAGAAACCCTACTCAACATAATAGGGTAAATTCACAGAAACTCAGAGTGTTCATGAGAGACAAGCACACACACAGATTAAACGAACATATTATCAAAGACAGACCTAGAACCCGAGATTAAGACAAAAAATTAGGGTTTTCAACATAATAAATCAGATAAAGGGCAAAACTTAAATGACAGTTGAAACATAGCAAGAATCATAAGATAATACTTAAAATCAGAAGGAAAAGTTATTTTAAAAGGTTTTTAAGAAACCCTAGTTTGAAGACGAAGAGGCATTTTTGAGAAATCGAAAAGATCTTTAAGGAAACAGTAAAATAACTCAGAAGGCTCTTAGATCCGTTACAGTTCTAAAAAGTCAAGAACTAAAATTAGGGTTTCAGAGAGAGATAGCCTAGAGGTAGAGAGAATCAAGCTTAGAATAGGTTTTTTTTAGCCGGAGATAGAAAGATCTTACTCGGACAGGCCAAGGGTGTCCTGAGAACGGTATGAAAAGGCCATGGGTGTGAGTTGAATGGACTCTGATCCCCTTGAGGACCTCAGGGTGGCAAGAATCCGGCGTGTGAGGGAGCCATGGAGGCTAGGGGTGGTGGTGGAACCACCATCGTTACCGGCAAGCCAATGGCCGACGAGTATGAGCAGGGTTTAGCGGAGAGAGCTTGAGAGAGATGAGAGGTGATGACGGCAGAGAGAAATTGAGAGAATGAGAGAATGAGGGTTTGAGGGGGGGGGGGTAGTCTCTTAGGTTAATTTAGGTAAGAATGAATCTGGTTCGTTGATCCAAAATGATCAACGGTGCAGATTAAGTGGGAATTGGGTCGGGTAGGATAGTGGATTGGGCCTAGGGTATTTGGGCTTGATTTAATCAGGTGGGTCTGCTTTTAATTTGGGCTAGAATTAAAATTAAAAATGGCTATTTGTTAAATACCCAATTAAATTTACTTAAAAATAATTCGTAAAGATAGCTAATAATCATAAAAATTAATCTCATGCATTGGAAATGATTTAAAATGATTATTCAGTATTTTAAAATACAAATGACTAATTTCTGATAAAAATAGTGCAAAATTATATGCTTGGGCTATAATTGCAAAGTTATTGCAATTATAGCGAAAAGGTGGCAATTTGGCTAATTGTGAAATAATTTGGTCTTAATAGTACAATAAAAATAAATAAAATCAAGAAATGCTTTTGAAATCATTTGTGATGCAATTTTTTAACTATTTATTTGAAATAAAATGCTAGATAAATTAATAAAATATAGGAAATTTTGGAAAAATACCAATTGCTATTAATGCATGATTTTGAAGGTATATATGCAATTTTAAAAATATTTTTGGGGAAAATTGGGTATCAACATTGGGTGACTTTGTTGTCTAAGGCGATGCGGTAGTATTCCTGTGATGGGCGTTGTTCTCCGGGTATGCTAAAAATCCCCCATGGAGTTGGGAATTTAATTCCTTAGTATAAGCTGGAGGGGACGACTTCATAGGATATATCCATGGTCTTCCTACTATGGCGTTCTACATAGTGGCTTGGTCCATGATGTGGAAAATTGTCCCCAGAGTTACGCCACCGGCCAAAACGAGGAGTGTAATTTCCAAGGATGACCATTCAACTGCATTGTTAAAACTAGTTTGTGTGTTGCAACGCGACACTATCTTATCTTCGAGTCTCATTTGGTGAAGTACTCGGGGATGGATAATGCACTCTCCACTCACGTCATCTACCATAATGCGTTTAACATTGGTATCTAAAACTCGTAAAGTAATAACGAGGGTGTCATTACGAGGAAAAGTCAAACCGTCGGTATTTGACTTGTCGAAGATTATACTTTCTTTGAGTTCGTCGTATTGTTCACGAGTGATAGATCGCTTGACTTTGTGGGTAGTGATGAACTTCACGCTGTTGATAGATGCATCATCAGCTCCGTCCATAATCATGATGATGGTACGAGCAGGTGAGGGTGGCTTTGGCGGTCCTTGGTGTTCGCATCCTCCAGTGAAATTGGTCATGCCCCTGTCACTTAGCAGCTCTTTGAGGTGCCCTTGCCTAAAAATGTTTACGAATTCTTGCATGATGGAAATGAAATCTTTGATTTTTTGCCCTTGTTCCTGGTGGAACTCATAGAGTGAGTCATACTTACTAGTGTTCGGGTCCGATCTCATCTTTGGCAGCCACTTCACTTTCGGTCCGAGCTTCTCCAGGGCGTAGATTATCCCTGTAGGTGACATACAAAAATTGTGAGTAGATAATAAGGGAGGCATACCTCTTTCGTTTGGATGAGTTCCCGTCCCTGGCCTAGATAGGCCTTCTTCATGTGGGGAGGAGGGGGGAGGCGTAGCAGCTGTCCTGATATATGGTTGATGTCGTTCCCTGTTAGATTGCGGAATTGGATGATCTCTTCTAGTGATGTCTCTTCGATATTTTCTAGATTCAGCTTGCACTGAGGTTAGTCGGTGAGTTGGCCTATTGAGATCGTCTTCATCTGCACGAACCTCGGCGCTATAGGCCTTGTGGATTTCGTCCCAAGTGGTTGGGGGGATATTTTATCAACCGACTCAACNCTTTATTAAGTAAAATAAGCTAAAGTATTTAATATTTTAATATTATTTTCATTGCACCTTGAGATTTCCTCGTAAGCAATAAGACATTATTAAAGCGTGAGGTTGAGAATTGAGATTATTTGTATTCGTTGCGCGTTTGAATACGATTGACTCATATCGTATTCGTTGTGCGTTTGAATATAATTGATACAAGCCGGTAATAATTGAACAATAGCAACAAATGGTAATTAGGAAAACTATAGTTACTGAGCTCCAAACTAGTGCTTTATAAAAATTACTCTTTATGCAATTTGTCTAGCAAGTATGATCGGAACTTAATTCAAAAGTTGTGGCTTGATAGTTATAAGCTTAATATTGTTCTGTCTACTATAGGTTGATTCTATCTTGTTCGAGGACGAACAAAGGTTTAAGTGTGGGATAGTGATGTTGGACATATTTCAATATGTTTTAATGTTAATTTACCCATATTNGATGAGTTTTAGAATTTCATTCTCATTATGAACATAATATAGATAGACTTGATCTGCATAATAATTTTGTTCAACGATGGAATATATGGCAAAATGTTTAAACAAGCTAATTATCAACTAAGATATATCCCTCAAATAAGTGAACATGATTTTTTTTTTGTATAACTATCTGAGATCTGATATCAAAGCCATCAATAAAAATTTATTGTTCTTTTCCTTTTGTGACTAACTTTATTAAGTAAAATAAGCTAAAGTATTTAATATTTTAATATTATTTTCATTGCACCTTGAGATTTCCTCGTAAGCAATAAGACATTATTAAAGCGTGAGGTTGAGAATTGAGATTATTTGTATTCGTTGCGCGTTTGAATACGATTGACTCATATCGTATTCGTTGTGCGTTTGAATATAATTGATACAAGCCGGTAATAATTGAACAATAGCAACAAATGGTAATTAGGAAAACTATAGTTACTGAGCTCCAAACTAGTGCTTTATAAAAATTACTCTTTATGCAATTTGTCTAGCAAGTATGATCGGAACTTAATTCAAAAGTTGTGGCTTGATAGTTATAAGCTTAATTTTGTTCTGTCTACTATAGGTTGATTCTATCTTGTTCGAGGACGAACAAAGGTTTAAGTGTGGGATAGTGATGTTGGACATATTTCAATATGTTTTAATGTTAATTTACCCATATTTTAACCGCTTTTTTGTGCTATTTGGGGTTAAAAATGCCTAACACACGTTAATTATTGAAATGCAAAAGTATGAAGAAAAGATGCTTTGGCTACGGGAGAAGAGGTTGGATGCAACTTTGGAGTGCAAAAATATAAAGAAACGATGCTCCGGCTATATGAGAAGATGTTGGATGCGACTAGAAAAATGCCATTTGAAGCAGCCTTAGTAGTGAAGTCTCAAGAAAGCATCCACCTTAGCATTCGCACCTGGGCACAACAAAGTTGAAAGAACCGAGGGTGGTGGACACGAAGCATCCACCCTACAATCCGATGCAGAAGTTCAAGCCGAAGCAGTCGAAGCATCCAGCTTAGATTCAATCCCAGAAGCTGACTCGGGAAAAGAAAAGGAAAAATTTGGCCCGTGACTTTTGTACGCAATATATAAAAGGAAAAGCGCCTCTTTTAGGTAATCTAACACACTGGAAAGCGGAAAAAATCCTTCACAATGTTCGAAAATCACAGAGTTCGGCTTGAGTTTTTATTTTTCCCTTCTTTTATTATTTTTATGTATTCTTGGGATTTAATTGAGATTGCTACTATGACTATGCATGCTAAACTCGTTTATTCTGGGGTTATGATTTTACATGAATGTGGATATTCAGAGATTGATTTGACGATTTAATTGATCATATTGGGTTGTTCGTTCATATCCTGCCCAATTGTTTTACGGACTAGCTATCAATGAAGTATATATGAATCTTGAGTTGAACTTGAATGATGTAATTTTTTATTGAGATAGGATAGAATAGAGAGAGATCTTGAGTCATTGCGAAATTGATTTGCGAATACGGATAGAAATCTACCTATTTGCCGTGCTTAGCCAATTGTGCAAGAAATTGTTAATGCCTTATTTTTATCTATAATCTCATAGGAATATGGGGTTCAAATAAATTGAATAGGCGAGTAGAAGTTGTCAAATTTCTCGAGTATTATTGTCTTTGCAGGTTAATAACCCAGATAAATTGATAAATCGAGTTGATTGACGAACTCAACAGGATTATTGTCCAACCTTGACCCTGAAATATTATTTCTCATTAAATTAAAATCTTCGTGCTAATTGTGTTAGTTAATTAGTTATTCTTTTTAATCGCAACTCTAGTTGGTAAAATTAATCAAACAAAAATCAATTTGAAATTGTTCTTGACTCAATAAATTAGTATTTTGCTTGAATTAGTTGATAATGAATATTATGTGAACTCGTACGATTCTTCATTTGAAATTTCCTTCACACTAATCTATCTAACAACTAAATTAATTTATTTAAATTTTTTTATTTTATGGTAAAAAGTATTATTATTAAAGAAAAAAATATTTCACATCGTAATTGGGCCTTGAATGTAACCAGCACAAATTGGCCCGTCTTTTTAGTTATGCCGAACCTTTCTAGATCCATCATATATAGTTAGACCACATTAAAAATAGTTGTGCGGGATTGTTAGATTAGTTAGTGTTTGATGAGAGTATTTGAGAAGAGGTTGTTTTGTCCCTCATTGGAAAAAGAAAGAAAGGAAGAGGTGTTTAAAAGCACTTCTTTGTCTTATATAGTTTGAATATTTTTGAGGGTGTTTTGGAGGGAAATTGAAATTTGGCTACATTATTAATAGTCAAGATTGGATACTTGGGCTTTGCGCCAATTAAGTAGCCCAGAATTAATATTTTAGTCACCTATTATTTAATTAATTAAAATATTTTTGCCTTTTAATTTCAGAAAACGTTTTTAATTAATTTCCTTTAAATTCAAAAGAAAGTGACTATTGATTTTAAAAGGTGCCTGTTATAAAGAGATGTGTCTAATGATTCCAACAGACTCCTAGAGGTATTATAAATACCTATCTCTTCTCCAAAACAAAAGCATCTGAAAATCTCATCTCTTTCTCTTCTACTTATTTTCTACAACTCACAAATATTTTGTTCTTGTGAAAAATTCGAGTTAATTGCTGAAACTCGAATTTCGGAGGCTTTGTAAAATCCCGGAGGAATTCTGCTTTTATCCCTTTTGCAATTAGTGGGAATCTTAAGTTCCTTAAGGACAATGAATACACTATCGAAGCCAGATTATTTCATCCCATTTTTTTTTAAATCCAACAATCTTAAGGAATTTAATACACTGCAATGGAGGCTTCTGGATCGATTTGATGGCTCGAATTTCACCCGCTGGAAAGACAAATTATTTTTCTTCCCCACGGAGTTGATGAGGTGCACTGTAGAGGTTTTATTTTAAACTCACATTGTGATCGTTTATATGATTTGTTCCGTCCTCTCAAAACACCACAAGAAGTCTGGAAAGCCTTGGAACAAAAATATACTGCTGTGAAACAAGGAACAGACAGATTCCTTGGAATGAAATTCTTTGAATTTCAAATGGTAGATGGTAAATCTGTCATAGAGCAGGTTGATGAATTTCTTGTGTTGATATCTAGACTCAAAGATTTTAAAGTCGATATTTCTAAATCACTTCAAGTGGCTACTGTACTTGCAAAATTACCAGCCACTTGGAATGACTATAGGAAGAAATTATTACATTCTTCCGAAGACTTTAATGTGGACCTGTTGACAAAGCATATTCGGATTGAAGAAGAGTCACGGAAATGTGAAAATAAATATGATGCGGAAACTAGTTCAAAGGTGAATTATGTTGAGTCTAGTAAGGCAAACAATTTTGAAAAATATGGAAACAAGGCTGGAAAAAAGAGAAAGTTTGAGGCTGCTCGAAAGGAAAATTCTTCTAACATTAAGAAAGGTCCGTTTTATACTGCTGTGAAACAAGGAACATGAAGTTACAACAAATGATGAAAAGGCTTTAATGGGGAATCATGACACCGCCAAGGTTTTTGTAAAAGGAACAGCTGAACTACAATTCACTTCGGGAAAGAAGATGATTTTAATGAATTTTCACCATGTACCTGATGTTAGGAGGAATTTAATTTCTGCAAATTTATTATGTACGAAAGGCCTCAAAGCTGTTGTAGAGGCAGAAAAGATTATTTTCTCTAAGAAGGGTGTATTTGTAGGACAAGTCTACTATTGTGAGGGCATGTTCAAATTAAGTATTAATAAAGTTGAAGTTTCTGCTTATATGATTGAGTCATCTATTACTTTATGGTATTCTAAACTTTCACATGTTAATTTTTGATATATTAAGTTTATGTCTAAAAATAGATTAATTCCTGCTGTTGAAAATAATGATAAAAAATGTGAAATATGCTGTAAGGACCCGAATGTTCATTGCGAGAGTTTAGCTCATTTCCCCCATTTCGGCTTCATTGCTTGTGTGGTTCATCTCTTTTGTGTGGTGTTGGGTTGGTTGAGTCGGGTTCAGAGCGGTCGTGGTGAGAATTAAGGCACTTAGCCTCTAAAATGAGCTCAATAGTTGGAAAACTCAACCGGGAGTTGACTTATTGGTAAACGACATCAGAATGCGGATTTTATGGCTCAGATAGTTTCTTTAGGTGATTTGGGACTTAGGAGTGTGTTCGGAATGTAGTTCTGAGGTCCGGTGTAGAATTAGGCTTGAATTGGTGAAAGTTAGTTTTTGGCGATTTTCGATCGGCAGTGGAAAATAGGCTATCGGGCTCGGAATGGAATTCCGGAAATTGGCGCAGGTTCATAGCTTCATTCTGGATATGTGTGCAAATTTTCATATCATTTGGACGAGGTTTGGGTAGTTTCGTCATCGTTGGTGAATTTCAGAAGTTTGAATATCCTTAGGCTTGTATCATGGGTTGATTTGGTGTTTCGATGTTAATCTGGGTGTTTCGTGGGTTCGACTACGTCTGGATGATCAGTTATGACTTCTTTGTAGTTTTTGGTTGGGGTCCCGAGGGCCTCGGGTTGAGTTCGGATGGGTAACGACAGGATTTTTGGCATTTTGGAGTTGCGGGTGGGAAACATCTATTGTTTCCGCATCGGTGGATGGGGAACTGCAGGTGCGAGCCCGCAAAAGCGGACAAGTCTCTGCAGATGCGAAAGTTGGTTGGGTCAGCAAAGGTCGCAGGTGCGAGGCTTCGACCGCACTTGCGGAGTCACATGTGCGAAGGATTTGTCAAAGGTGCGGAAGAGGGGGACCTAGCCAAGGAGCGCTTGTGCGGACGCCTTGTCACGCGTGGGAGCCCGCATATGCGGAAGTCCGGACTTAAGTCATTTTTGCAGGTGCACATCTGGGACCACAAGTGCGAGTCCGTAGGTGCGAGAAAAGGAACGCAGGTGCGGTCATCGCTGGGCAGAACCTATAAAAAGAACCCTTAGCAAATTTTAGTCATTCTTTCACCATTGTTATTCGGGTTTGAAGCTTTTGAAGGGTCTTGAAGAGAGAAATCGATAGTTCTTCATTGAGGTAAGGATTTGGGACTTAAAACTCGTTTATATATGATTAAAGGTCGAATTAGTGGTGAAAATTTGGGAAAAACAGTGCCAAAATAAGTAATTAGGGCTTGTGGTTTAGATNGAGAGAAATCGATAGTTCTTCATTGAGGTAAGGATTTGGGACTTAAAACTTGTTTATATATGATTAAAGGTCGGATTAGTGGTGAAAATTTGGGAAAAACAGGGCCAAAATAGGTAATTAGGGCTTGTGGTTTAGAGACCTTAAAATGGGAATTTGAGGGGCCATTTGGACTCCGATTTCAGTGTTCTTGGTATGTATAGACTCGTGGGAGGATGAGGATTTTTGTGATGTAAATTTCATCGACTTCCGAGATGTGGGCCCGAGGATCGGGTTTAACCAATTTCGGGATTTTTGAGTATTTTAGATAAATTTCGATTAGGGTTCGTTCCTTGGCATATTATAATGATATACATCTGAATTTTTGTAGATTTGGAGCACTCGGAGGCCGAATTTAGAGGCAAAAACACTACGAAATAGTATTTTAGCCGGTTTTGAGGTAAGTAACATTTCCAAACTTGGTTTTGAGGGTTCGAAACCCCGAGCTAAATGATTTATGACTATAATTGAGGTGACACACATGCCAAGTGACGGGCGTGCGGGCGTGCACTGAGTATTTGTGGCCTGTCTTATCCCATGGCACCCCTTAGTGGTTATTCCCTAATGATATATGTGCTTCTGTTAATGTGGTAATTGTGAACCTATAAGGAATCGTGTTAAGTATAAATGCTAGGCTTCATACCGAAAATGCTGAGACCCGAGTGGTCGTATATTACTGTCTCATTTTGTGATTATTTGATTTCATATACTCAGTCCTGTTATAGCATATCACTTCATATCTCAGTCTCAATATTGTTAATTATATGCATACTTATCATTGTTTCGGGCTAATGGATGCATCTGTGATCCATGTGAGTGAGACTAGAGAGTAATGACTGAGTGAGGCCGACATAGTGTTATTGATACAGTTATGAGATCGGACTGCACACCGCAGCGATACTTAAATCATGCCTCCGTTGGCTTGATATGGCACTTGGGCCACTAGGGCCCCGCCGGAGTCTTTACACCCCCCAGGGAGCGCAATTTATGTTGAGGGATGGATTTTCCTTGCGCATGGATAGTGTCCGAATGGATGTTATGTGAGGGACAGATCGTCTCTTGACATGGATCTAGTTCAAGTGTTGTATTCTGGAGATGGACTTTCTCCGTGGGGCTGGATTGGCCTTTTTCCTCAGTACGGAGTGACTATGGTCACTAAAGATTATGTACATTTTGGGATGGACTTTTCCCTAGGTCTGGGAGCCATATACAGTACTGAGTGGACTGCTGTGTAAGGGTTGTGAGCACTATCTGCATATCCACACTGGTTTCATACATATATGTTTATGATGGCATGAAGAGTATACTAGCATACGTGGCATATTTATTCATTCTGATAAACTGTTAGCATGTATAATTTTTGTATATTGTTTATTGTAAATTCTGAGGTTTTGTCTGTCACTAACTCTCAACGCATAGTTTGGGTTCGTTACTTCTGAGTTGGTGTACTCACGTTACCCCCTACACATTGTGTACAGATCCAGGTACACGGGACTCGGTAGTGGATATTGAGCAGCTGTCAGAGTTTTCATTGGAGTTGTCGAGGTAGCAGCTGGCGATCGCGACCTCGTCTTCTCTTCCTTATTCCACCTATTGCACTTATTTTGAGACTATGTTGTATATTTCATCATTTCTCTATTTTATGATATAGCAACTCATGACTGAGTGACACCGGATCCGGGGTTGAAAATTTTAAAATTTTTTTTCAAATATTGTTTTAAAACATCAGACTCCTAGTATTATCAATAAATTCGTTCAAAATTATATTTTTACTGGAAATTGAATTTAGCTTAGAAACCAAGGGGCGGTTTGCCCGGTTCCCTGACAGGCGCCATCACGACCCCGATGTCGGGTCGTGGCAAGATGGTATCAGATCTCTAGGTTAAGTAGGTCTCACCAGTCATGAGCAGGTTTAGTAGAGTCTTGTGGATCGGTACGGAGACGTTTGTACTTCGAGAGGCTGCAAATCCTTTAGGAAAAATCTCACATTCTCGAACTCTTGTCGTGCGAATC
>ML432028.1:69487-114643 GCA_005239525.1 Nicotiana knightiana | reverse complement strand
AGAATATTATCTTTTGATTTGCAAGTGTTAGAGAAAAGAAATCCCTTGCCTCATGTTGATAATATGTATGTGTGATGTCATCAAGGATGATGCAATAAAGTGTCTTTTAGTTTGGCCTTAGCAAGCTACAATTATGCTGCTCTACTGCTGCCAGACGGTACAGTGCAGCAACCTTCCAGACGGTACAGTACAATAACTTTTACATCTATAGAGTTGACTGCACGACGACCAGGGGAACTGATCCATATATGTTCTCTCTGTTGTTCCCTTATTTGATTTCGTTGAAAATTGAACCAGACATCTGACTAGTTACTCTGAACACAATGGAGCTAATTGTATCATGTTTCTTACCCGGTTCTCTCATGAAGTTTATCAAATCATCAAAAAAAAAAAAAAATATAACTTATCAATTCTCCCATTTTTGATGATGACAAACTTAGAATTGATATTCCCCCTGAGAACCAGATCTCCACATTGTCCCCCTAGAATCAGCCATATTCCCCCTGAGAACCAGACCAAAGGTGTTGATCACAACTGGCTACGCGAGACTATTTGGCAAATTATCAAAATACAAAATAACATAACTTATTAATTTTCCCCTTTTTAATGATGACAAACCCGTAACTGATATTTCCCCATGAGAACCAGATTCTTCACATGTTTCCTTGCGGATTAGACTTATAATCAACATGTAATTAGCAATGTTCCCCCTGCGAAGCAAAGCTATCTTTCATGCACAAAACATCATATCAATTCGATTATGTTCCTCCCCCCTTTGACACCTATGTAACATTTCTCTTTTGGCATCATTGAAAAGAATAACAGAAGAAACACAAAAAAAGAAGTTCAACAACATTAAATCATGCCACTTGGGCAATAAAGCATAAACAATAACAAGAACAACAAGCGAATGGCATTGCACAAAATAGAGTGATTTCCCATAGTAGAGTAATTATAACAAAAGCACAGTAGTTTCAACAATACATAATATGACAATTTAAACAATTAAAGTACTAATGTCATAAAAAATAGGAATCAAAAGAAGATAAGAATTCAAGGGAATTTGAATGGAGTGAAAGATATGGATCATTGTGCAGGAAGAAAAGTAAGAGGCTAAGGCCTTGATAAGCTTGTTCATTCGTTCATTCACAATCATTTGATCAGTGATCATATGTTCTCTTAGGTCCTCCACATGTTTCCTCAATCTTTCATTCTCACCCTTCAACTTAGCATTCTATTCTGCCAAGGGTCCACAGGGACCTGGTTCTCTACCTATCTGAGCAGGTTGAACCACCAATCAGATCACCAAGAATCTCCCTAAAATTCTCCTCATCAAGAACGAATTCAGTACCATGCACATAGAGCATCATAGTATCACATACAACATAAAAGTTTTTACTTCTTCTCCATAAACGTTGGGACTTGGAGAAACAAAAAGGTGATTCTAGTTTTGGAACTCAATAATGTCAAGAAGTTCCTCTATTTTTCAGCAATATTAGAGTCAACACTCTGTCTAACATTACTTTTTACAACTTCAGAGTCTTCTACCTCTCCAAACTCGATAACTCAACCTTTTACTTTTGAAAGGAACCAGATTCCTCACTCACACTACCCTTTCTTTTCCTGATCGGCCATGTCTCCTTTTTCTTCCTCTCAATCTGTTCACCCTATCATCTGATGCATCTTTCTTAGCCAACTTTCTTTTCTCCATTTTGTTTTGAATTCTTTCTCACAAGTGAAGGTTATTCCACTTCATTCTCTCTTCCACAATCACCACATCAGCAAGTCACACCATTTCATCATCAATCGACCTACTTTTCATCAATCCTTGTTACTGGATCGGAGGTTCGTTTTAAGCACAGAACTCAAGATAAAAAAATCATCATTAGAATTAACATCCTAAGAAGGATTTGAGGGACCAAGTCCCTCATTCAGTTCCCCATTATCCAGCATATTCACTAATTCCTCAATCCTTCAAGGCTTCTACAAACCCAACAACAATTTCAGCCTCACTCTCTAGAATATTAGATATACCCTCATTCCTTTTCAGTTAAAGTCCTATAAAAATCTACCAAAGACTTCTAGGGTTTAGGTTTAGATTTAGATGGAGTTAGGATTTTGGAAGGTGATAAAGTTGGGTTCACTTCTATCATATTTGGAGAGAATGATTCTTTTTGAGATAAGGTTGATTTAGTTTTGAAGAAAGAAATCGGTTTTGGTTGGGTGTGAGAGAAGGAAATGGTTTTTTTTTTTGGCAATGGGTCAATTCAGAAAGGTTTAACATTTTGGGCTTTAAAAATTAAGAGAGGGGCGGGAATAAATTAATGACATGACACTTTAGGAGTTTAAAAAGGCATATAAATATTGAAGAGACTACTAACTCGAGTCACAGGAACCAGGTTCATTGACGGTTTTTGAAAATTTAAGCAAAATTTCCTAGAAGTGCAATGTTACTCATATTTATTTTTTCCTAAAACTGTTATGTGTGTATACGTGTAATGGTATAGAATTGAGTTAGATGCCACTAGAAAAATACTTTTTAGCATTGTACCTTTCCTTCTTTGCATAGCCAATCATCGAGGGACTAGATCCTTAATTGAGCTTGATCAACCCCAACTCTGGACGACCTCTTTCAAAGTGTTCTTTGCCCAATTCTTTGGTGAAGATATTTTCTACCTGATCCTCTGTCTTACAAACCTTCATACAAATAAGCTCTTTTTCAACATTGTCCATCAAAAAGTAATATCGCACATCAATGTGCTTTGTCTCCTCGTATTGTACCGGGTTCTTTGCAATGTTTAGAGCACTTGTGTTATCACATAATAATGGCACACAATATGTAAACACACCCAAATCTTCTAGTTGTTACTTGATCTACAGTAGTTGAGCACAACAAGAGGCAACATCCACATATCCAACTTCGATAGTAGAAAGAACCATAGGGTTTTGTTTCTTTGTACCCTAAGAGATCAAGCATAACCCAAGAAAATGTACCATTCCAAATTTTCTCTTTCGATCCACCAGATATCCAACATGATCAGCATCAGCATATCCAATCAAGTCAAAATTATCTCCTGAAGGATAGAAGAGTACGAGGTCTTACATTCCCTTAGGATACCTCAAAGTTCTTTTGGCAGCCTTCAAATTGTCACAACTCCTTTTTCACCGGTAAGGGTGGGATAATGGAGTTTTTCCAATTTAAGTGACATAATCGAATTTGAGATTATTTATTTAATTTTCAGAGTCGCCACCCGGGTTTTTTACGGTGTTCCGAGACACCATTTATTTTTTATATCCCAAATCGAGGAAATTTTGACTCCGTTTAAAAAGTCTGCGAACCAGAAGACCGGGTAAGGAATTCTGTTAACCCAGGAGAAGGTGTTAGGCACTCCCGAATTTCGTGGTTCTAGCACGACCGCTTAATGATCTATACTTAGCCTAAATTGTTTAATTACTGATTTTAATACCTAATGGATTTACATTTTTACCGCTTCTTATTATTCAGTTTATCTAAAGGATTATTTTAATGGGAGTTACGTGTACGTATACTCGTTTCGTTTTGATGCGTCAAAAATTATGTCACGCTTACGTGTGCACAATTCATGACATTGATTTATTTAAGAAAAATAATCAAAGTCGCGCGAACGCGTACCTTGGTTTTATTTTGAAAAAAATGGGCACTTAAATCATGTCACGCGTACGTGTACACAATTTGTCACGCTTAATTATTTAAGAAAAAGTCCAAAGCCTCGTGAACACGTACCTTGATTTTATTTTTAAAAATCTTAATTATGTCACGCGAACGTCTATAAAATCACGATGATAAATTAAATTGCGCCTAAAGCAAGCTACAATGTGACCAAAATGATAAAATAAAAGTGAAATTAATATTAACCCAATTCACATGTGTAGACTGTTACCATAGCTCAACCCATTTAATTTCCAATTAACCAGATTCCTATCTCATCCAAAACCACTCCCACAACCCAAATAATGTCCATTCCTTTATCCTTCTTTAATTAATGAACCAGTGTAATATATTCATCAACTACCCGTCACATACATGGAATTAAACAGAGTAATCAACCAACTATTTAGAAGCAACCCAAAGAGTTAAATGGTAAACAAACAAAAATATGATGCTCGCATATTTGTTTTAGCTAATACAATAGCATTTTCAAGTTTTAAACCAGTTGGATTCCTAGCGAAGAAGGCGAAATCATTCGAACTCACTTAACTATAAATCATGAGTTACTTATGCAGCAAAACATCGAAGAAGCAATCAAAATAAAAATAGATATTAGAAATAAGGAAACACATATAGGAATCAAGTAGGATTAGCGAAGAGAAATGGACCTCAGCAAACTTTCATTTCTATTAACGACAATTCAGTTACAGTGAACTCGACTATTGAAATCTGGCTGAAAAACGTAAGAGCAGCAGGAGGTCGATCCACGGACCATGAAAACAACCTCGAACGACATCGACGGATTGAATCCTCACCGGAAAATCAAATAATCGACGAGATTCGAAATCCGACGAACTGGACTCAATCCTTCTTGAACCAGAAGATACCCGAAACTCGAAGAGTAACCCAGAACGTTAGGAAAAGAAACAAAGCCTCTATTGGTTATTTAAAGATGCATAAAATAGTTTGATAGTGCTGAACAATGGATTAAGGGTGAAGATTTGGTGATGTTCATATGGCGGTGATGACGGAAGACTAAAGATGGGGGCTGCCGTTTTTGCTTTCCTGAGTGTGTTTTTTTTTTGGTCGATCAAGGTGAGTGTGAGAGTATTTTGGAGGTGAGGAATCAAGAAGAAGAAGAAGAAGAAAGGTCCTCTGGGGTGTGCGCCGTTTGTAGGGTGGGGAGTCCCAAAAAAATTAGGGGCGTAGGGATTTTATGTCTTCTTTATATAGAGGGAATTAAGGTTAGGTCTTAAGGTTGAAGATAGATGGACTTAAACTTTGGGCCTTAAAATTGGGCTAAAAAATATCTAAACTTTAGCTAAATCCCTTTTAATATAAGGTAAATATACTACATAATGTAAAATCAATCTAATTAATTAAACTAGATTATATGTAGAAAATGAAACTATTTTTTGTTATTTTTCAAATATCATACTAAAAATAAAATTAGGATTAGGTTAAAACCATCGCAAAAAATTAAATAATATTCCTATCAAAATACTAATATTTTCGGAAACAAAGTGGAACTATTTTTTTTTGTATTTTTCGACTTTTATGAAAGGTAGATAAAATAAAATAACTAGATAAAATATCAATTATCTAAATAAAAGAAAACATTTTTATAATTTTTATTTTGTGATAAAACAAAATAAAAGAGTCAAAACTAGCTAAAAACAGAGATATTAGACATAAACTAAATATTTAAACGATAAAATGTGTAAAATCACCGGGAGGGTCAAAAATTACATGTCTACACAAATGAGATTCTTTTGGGCTTGATTGGAACCCAGAACACAACCCAACACTAAAAACAATATCAAGTTTGCTAACAGTCAAGTACATAAGAGATCCAATGATACCCCTATACATAGTTTCATTGACGGGAGAATCATGTTCGTCCATGTCTAAACGAACAATAGTGGAAATAGGTGAATCAATGGTCTTAGTATTCTTCATCTCAAATCTTTTCAGCAACTTCTTGAAGCACTTAAACTTCAGAATTCGAAGGACCGAGTTCATCCATATTTGAAACTTCATTTACATCAACATAATTATGACTTCCACTTCTTTGTTATGCATCAGGAGTACCTAATACAACATCAGAAACCCTTTATTCAGCTTCAGTTGAGGTGATAGAGGGACCAGGTTCCTTTGTGCCTTTTGGAGATTCTGTTGCATCTTCTTCATTGCTATGCTTGACTTGACACACTAAATCAGTCTTTTCATTTGCAATATATATAACTTCACCAGGAGCATTTGTAAATTCTTTATATTCATCTTCTTTGTTATGTGACCCTTTGCCACCATTGGTGAGAACAAAATTGCATCCAAATGATCTCACATAAGTCAGCTTGGGTTTTCTCCCATTGAGAAGTTCATAGAAAGACTTCTCGAGAAGGGACCTGATCATGCACTTGGTAAACAAGTAGCAGACGGTGTTGACTGCTTCAACCTACGAACCAGGTCCTCCATTACCAGCTTGTTCAGCAAATAAAAACTTGCATGCCCCAATTGTCTATGACATAACTCAAAATCATCATCAATGACACTTAGGCATGTTAGATCACCACCATTCAGTGAATCAAGGTCTGCAACATAGATGTTCTTGAACCTTTTGGCTATCAACACCACTTCAATAGTTTTGAGATTGGTGATAGTGCAAGATCTGGACAAGAACTTTACTTCATTTTCCCTTATCACACATTTGAGACACACTTAACAAGATATATTTCAAGCCACTCACATGGTACATACATTTTCAATTGCATTGGAGAGTGTTTTGCCAATTTTGCCAACGCCAAGAATATAACCCTTCTTGCCGTTTCCAAAAGACACACTCCTACCTTGGAAAGCCTGGAGTGAGAGTAAATCCTCCATTCTTCCAGTCATATGCTTAGATTAGTCGTTATCCATGTACCATTTTTGACTGTTACCTCCCACTTCAGCCTACACATGAAATCACTAATTAGATTTAAGAACCCAAGTCAGCTTGGGTCCCTTATAATGATAGAACGGGCATATCAAACTTCTTTTTGCCCATGCATGCATCATATATTTTCTTTTCAGGGAACTAGGTTCCTCAACAGTAGGTCTCTTTCAACAAAAAACTTTGTTTTTTTGCAAAGACTGAATTTTAGTTTTACAAGAGTCCTTGTAATGACCCGTTTGACCATAGTGAGTACACAACCAATTATTAGCCACAATTACATACTTGTTATTGGGATTATAAGAGGTTTTATACTTTTGGAGCCCAATTCCTTGCTTGTTTCCACCATTGACCAGGTCCATGTAAGTGACTTATCAAGATCATTTTTAACCCTTTTCAGATCCTCCTAGAGTTATCTATTCTTTTCAAGTCGACAACAAGACTTGTTTTAACTTTCTTAAGATCACTCTCAATCTCAAGTTAAGCCTCACTAGCCACTTCTTTACCCTTAGGGTTGTCCATCATTTTTTTGTTTGGTTTTTCATCAAGGTATTTTCTCTAGTTACTTCTTTCACTTGTTCCTTTAAGTCTACAATAGAAACTACCATATCATCTCTCTCTTCTTTTATGACACCAATTTCTTCAATTAAAGTATTTTTCTCATTAGTGAAGCTATGATAGGCATCAATCAACATATTTTCTAAGGACATCATTTTTTTCTTAAAGTAAGTCTTCAAATTTCATTGAACATCAAGAAAACTTACCTCATCTTCCTTCTTGTCCTCCTCATCATCAGATTTGGCCATGAGTGAAAAGATTGACTCATATTCTGAAGATCCATTGTTAACAACCATTATAGATGTATCTCCTTGGTCATCTTCACCTTCAGATTCACTGGAGGAATCTCCCCAATCAGCCAGGGCTTGCTTTACCATGTTGTCAGCAGCATCTCTTCTTTTGAACTTTTTGGCAGGGACATGGTTCCTCTTAGCCGCCTTTTCAGTGTTGGTTTTGTAATGATCTTGCTTATAAAGAGGACAATCTTTAATGAAATGTCCATGCTTTCCAGACTTATGACAACAATAATTTCCTTTGAAGTTCCTATTGGAACTTCCTTTCTTTGGGATCCCACCATTTTTACGAATCATCTTTTGAAATCTTCGAGTAAGATACGTCATGTCAGATTCATCACTACTTGAGTCACTATGGCAGCTTTGAGAACCAAGTTCTTCTCCTTCTTGGGCTCTCTTCTTCATGATATTTCTTTCTCTTCATCTTATAGGTTTTGAAATTTCCAATGAGTTCATCAATTGTCAGCTTCTGCAGATCCTTGGCTTCAGTGATAGGATTCACTTTACTTTCTCAGGAACCTGGTAAAACACTGAGTATTTTCTGGACCATCTTGTTTATTAGGATGATTTATCCAAGGGATTGAAGCTCATTGATAATGAAGGTGAAACATGTGTGTATATCTTGAATAGACTCATCCTCCTTCATCTTGAAAATCTCATACTCAATAGTAAGTATATTAATTTTGGACTGCTTAACCTTAGTAATTACCTCATGGGCAGTTTGAAGAGCTTCCCAAATCTCCTTAGTAGACTAACAAGTTGAGATGCAGTTGTATTCATCTAGTCCGATGCCACAAACAAGAATCTTCTTTTGCCCTGAAATTATTCTCAATAGCCTTTCTATCAGCATTGTTGTACTCTTTTCTTATTTTTGGGACTGTAACTGTTCCCTCACCAACAGTTTTCATTGGAACAAAAGGTCTATCACATATTACATCCCACAACTCTGAGTCCTCAGCCATTATAAAGTCATGCATTCTTGTTTTCCATCAACCATAGTATAGACCGTTGAATCTTGGTGGTTTGTAAGTTGATCGTCCTTCCTCGAAGTTTGGTGGAGCAACCATGTAGATCCTTTCTAGATGTTAACCTTTTAGAAAGAACCTGCTTTGATACCAACTGATAGAAACTAAGAGTCCACCAAGTTGTATAGAGAACCAGGTTCTCTACCAGTTTTCACAGTAAGCAATAAACTGTAAAACCAAACATTATAGGGAACCATGTTCTCTATCTATTCCCATAGTAAATCAACAATAAATAAAGAATACGAGATATTTACGTAGAAAACTCCTTGCTTGAGGAATTAAAAATTACGACCTACCATAGTAAGATTTCAACTCCACTAAACCGAGCAAACTTTAGATTACAACCTGTTGCAATCTAAGAATTAAACTATTAATCCTTTATTCTTTACAATAACTCTATTGTAATCCCTTTGTAATAACTCTATTACAAAGCAACAAACCTTGACTAACTTTAGTCAATCTAGGAATTAAACTCTTAATCCCTCACCCCTTACAATAACTCTATTGTAAGCCCTTTGCAATAAGTCTATTACAAAGAAACAAAATTTGACTAACCTTAGTCAAGAAACTAAACCAAATAGTGGTTTAAATTTTCCTACAAAGACATTTCTTGAAAATAGTGTAGGATTACAAATGAAGAACAAAATAACAAAGACTCAACAAACCTAAGGACTTAAGATATCTTTAATCTTTGGATCTGGTCCTTGAGGTTGTAACAACTTTGTTCTTGAGAGAGGTGGTGGCTAGCACTTGAGAGAATATTATCTTTTGATTTGCAAGTGTTAGAGAAAAGAAATCCCTTGCCTCATGTTGATAATGTGTGTATAATGTCATCAAAGATCATCAAGGTTGATGTAATAAAGTGTCGTTTAGTTTGGTGTTAGCAAGCTACAGTTGTGTTGCTGCCAAACGGTACATTGCAACAACTTTTACAACTGTAGAGTTGACTGCGCGATGGCCAGGGGAACTGATCCCTATTTGTTCCCTATGTTATTCCATTATCTGATTTCATTGAGAATTAAACCAAACATGTGACTAATTACTCTGAACGCAAGGGAACTAATTGTATCAGGTTCCTTATTTGGTTCTCTCATGAAGTATGTCAAATCATCAAAATAAAAAAAGCATAATTTATCATGTGTAACGACCCGGCCGGTCGTTCCGAGAGTTTAGCCCGTTTACCCCATTTTGACTTCATTGCTTGTGTGGTTCATCTCTTTTGTGTGACGTTGGGTTGGTTGACTCAGGTTCATAGTGGTCATGGGAGAAATGAGACACTTCGTCTCTTAAGTTG
This sequence comes from Nicotiana knightiana, assembly GCA_005239525.1. Classification (NCBI taxonomy): domain Eukaryota; kingdom Viridiplantae; phylum Streptophyta; class Magnoliopsida; order Solanales; family Solanaceae; genus Nicotiana; species Nicotiana knightiana. The sequence goes on along the minus strand of ML432028.1, from coordinate 104,856 downwards.
ACTTTATACTTAGAAAAGTCAACCGGGAGTTGACTTATAGGTAAACGACCTCGGAATGCGGATTTTATGGCTCGGATAGCTTCATTAGGTGATTTGGGACTTAGGAATGTGTTTGGAATGTATTTTTGATGTTCGGTGTAGAATTAAGATTGAATTGGCGAAAGTTAGTTTTTGGCGATTTCCGATCGGCAGTGGAAAATAGACTATCGGGGTCGGAATGGAATTCTGAAAGTTGAATCAGGTTCGTAGCGTCACTCTGGATGTGTGTGCAAATTTTCATATCATTCAGACGAGGTTTGGTTAGTTTCGCCATCGTTGGTGAATTTCGAAAGTTTGAATATCTTTAGGCTTGAATCATGTGTTGATTTGGTGTTTCAATGTTATTTTGGGTGTTCCGAGGGTTTGACTAAGTCTGGGTGATCATTTATGGATTTTTTGTATTTTTAGTTGGGGTCCCGAGGGCCTCGAGATGAGTTCGGATGGGTAACGACATGATTTTTGGCATTTTGGAGTTGCTGGTGTGAAACTTTCTGGTGTTTCCGCACCTGCGGATGGGGGACCGCAGGTGCGAGCCCCCAGAAGCGGACAAGGCTCCGCATATGTGGAAGTTGGCTGGGTCAGCAAAGGTCGCAGGTCCGAGCTTGGACCGCACCTGCGGAGTCGCAGGTGCGGAAAATGTCCCTTGAGTGAATGCTCGCAAGTGCGCACCTGGGACCGCAGGTGCGGTCATCACTAGGCAGAACCTATAAAAAGAACCCTTAGCGAATTTTGACCATGCTTTTACCATTGTTATTCGGGTTTGAAGCTTTTGAAGGGTTTTTGAAGAGGGAAATCGATAGTTCTTCATTGAGGTAAGGATTTTGGACTTAAAACTCGTTTATATGTGATTAAAGGTCAGAGTAGTAGTGAAAATTTGGGGAAAAACAGTGCTAAAATAGGTAATTAGGGCTTGTGGTTTAGAGACCTTAAAATGAGAATTTGAGGGGTCATTTGGACTCCGATTTCAGTGTTCTTGGTATGTATAGGTTCGTGGGAGGATGAGGATTTTTGTGGTGTAAATTTCATCGAGTTCCGAGATATGGGTCCGGGGGTTAGGTTTGAACAATTTCTAGATTTTTGAGTATTTTTGATAAATTTCAATTAGGGTTCGTTCCTTGGCATATTATAATGATATACATCTGATTTTGATAGATTTGGAGCACTCAGAGGCTGAATTTAGAGGCAAAGGCACTGCAGAGTAGTATTTTAACCGATTTTGAGGTAAGTAACATTTACAAATTTGATTATGAGGGTTCGAAACCCCGAGCTAAATGATTTATGACTATAATTGAGGTGACGCACATGCCAAGTGACGGGCGTGCGGGCGTGCACCGAGTATTCGTGGCCTGGCTTATCCCATGGCATTTGTCTAGTAGTTATTACTGATCTATATCCGCACTCTATTAATATAGTAATTGTGAACCTATTAGAAATCATGTTAAATATAAATGCTAGGCTTCACGCCGAAAGTGCTGAGACCCGAGTGGTCGTATATTACTGTCTCATTTTGTGATTATTTGATTTCATATACTCAGTCCTATTATAGTTAATTATATGCATACTTGTCATTGTTTCGGGCTGATGGAGGCATTTGTGATCCATGTGAGTGAGACTGGAGAGTAATGACTGAGTGAGGCCGAGAGCTTGTTATTGAGAAAGTTATGAGATCGGACTGCACACCGCATCGATACCTAAATCATGCCTTCGTTGGCTTGATATAGCGCTTGGGCCACTTGGGCCCCTCCGGAGTCTTTACACCCCCAGTGAGCGCATTAATGTTGAGGGATGGATTTTCCCTGGGCATGGATCGTGTCCGAAGTGGATGTTATGTGAGGGATGGATCGTCCCTGGACATGGATCTTGTCCGAGTGTTGTATTCCGGAGATGGACTTTCTCCGTGGGGCTGGATTGGCCTTTTTCCTTAGTACGGAGTGACTACGGTCACCAATGATTATGTACATTACGGGATGGACTTTTCCCTGGGCCTGAGAGCCATATACGGTACTGAGGGGACTGTTGTGTAAGGTTTGTGAGCACTATGTGCATATCCACACTGGTTTCATACATATATTTTTATGATGGCATGTAGAGTATTATACTGGCATACTTGGCATATTTACTCATTCTGATAAACTGTTAGCATGTCTGGTTTCTGTATATTGTTTATTGTAAATTCTGAAGTTTTGTCCGTCACTACCTCTCAGCCCATAGTTTGGGTTCGTTACTTTTGAGTTGGTGTACTCACGTTATCCCCTGCACTTTGTGTCCAGATCCAGGTACACCAGGACCCGGTAGTGGATATTGAGCAGCTGTCAGAGTTTCATTGGAGTTGTCGAGGTAGCAGCTGGCGATTGCGACCTCGTCTTCTTATTCTTATTCCACCTGTTGCTCTTATTTTGAGACTATGTTGTCTATTTCTTCATTCTTTATTTTATGATATAGCATCTCATAACTGAGTGACAACGGATCCGGGGTTGGAGAATTTATTTTTTGTTTCAAATATTGTTTTTAAACTTCTGACTCTTAGTGTTATCAACAATTTCGTTTAAAATTGTATTTTTACTGGAAATTGAATTTAGTTTAGAAACAAAGGGGCAACTTGCCTGGTTCTATGACAGGCGCTATCACAACTCCGAAATCGGATCGTGATATCATGACTCAACACTTATCCCTCTATTAACATACGATCTCTAACCAAGTAAGAAAATTTTGTTAAACAATAAACTTGGAGTAATTTAAATGTACAAAAATAACTAAATTTTATGTTTAATCGTAATTAGTTGGTCACACTCGTATGAATAATTTGCTTCCCATATGTCCTCCTTTAAGCACCACTTATATGATCTTACTCACGTTGTAGTAGTTCGATAGCGCATAAAAGAAGAGGATTATGATATTGGTAATTAGTGAAAAACTAACCAATTTTACGATTTAAAGAAAACTCTATCAAAAAATTTTATGCTAGTAAAAATATATAGAATTTCTACTACTTCTTTTTTTCTAGTTTTGTTCTGCATAATATTAGTTTAAAATGAGCTAAATAGAGAATCATAGTGAATGAAAATTATATAGCCGGCACTAACTCTTCTTTGGGATTGAGATCAAGTTATTATTTTTATTTTTTTTAAAACGACCAAAAAAATTAATAACCATCATAGGTTATGGTAAAATAACAAATGTATCTTAACACGAAGTCTCGGGTTCAAGCTTTGTCTTTCGAGTTTTACTCCCAAAGTAAATTTTGCAAATAAAAAAATAAGGGGATATAAAAGAGAAAAAAAAGAAATTTTGGTAAAAAGAATAAAAATTAAAGGAGGAAAAAGGAAATAATAATATAAGAGAGAGAAAGAGCACATTGAAGAAAGAGGAAAAAAAAAAAGATGTCATCTTGGTTCTCTCTTCCTCTTCCCAATCCTTTCAAATCCGACGACGACGACGACGCCGGCGACGGCGACGGCGAAAACCCCTCATCGACGGCGGATGAGAAAAGTTCCGATCCTAATTCCTCTAGTATAAAGGGAGATATTTCAGCAATTTCCCAAACTTTCTCCCACCACCTCCGCGGTGTCGCTTCTTTTCTCGCGCCGCCATCGCCAACTCAGTCGTCGGTGAAAGTTCCGTCTTCTGAAAAGTTCAGTGGAATTAAAAACGACTTGGTTGAAATTGGAGATAGCTTTAAATCAGGACTCTCTTTGTTCTCTTCGAACAAAGCTGTTTCAGAGATTTCAAAGTTAGCTTCTAATTTTTTACAGTTCAGTGATGAGTCGCCGAATGATCGTGAAACTGAAGATGAAGATCGCGACGACGATGATGATTACGAAGAGGAAATTGTGGGCATTACGGATGAAGTAGTGGAGTTTGTTAGCACAGTCTCACAGCGGCCTCAGTTGTGGACCGATTTTCCACTATCTTTACCCACTGGTAACTCCTAATTAATATTTTGCTCTAGTTCACTGATAATGTTTTAGAGTATTATTACTTGTTTAGTTTCTTTGAGTGATCATTTTAAAGTAGGCAACTCTATTTAATATTGTTGATTGATAACCTAGAATAAATGGTAAGTGACCTTTTATAGCAGGTTAAATTGCACAGATGGTGTAAGAAATTCATTACACTATTCTTTGCTGAATGTGTCACTAGTTTAAAATATAAATGCGTCCAACCCAAAATCTTAAGGTAATGGGTGTGGTCCGGGATATTATAAACCCCTTACATAACTGAAGAAGGACAAGTATATTCTCTAACAACTAGTCTACTCCACTGCCGCTTGTTAAAGGAGTTTGTGTGCTTTCTGCGTAAACATTGTTTCTTCGCCAGATGCTTGCAACTCGACTAATCCAGCTAGCAGTTCGCTGGGTAAACATTCCCGTGAAGATTCGAGTTAATGAATAGACCTGAATAGAGTAGATTTAATATAGGTCATATAACCAACACTAAATGATTTGGATTGAGGCATATATTAATTGATTCACACAATAAATGTTAGGGGTATGAATGATAGTGGTAAAAGAAGACGGGTAGATTTGCTTTTAAGGAGATGGAATCCAGACCTTGTTTGTTTCTCTGAAACAAAAATAAATGGTATGAGTCAAAAATAAATATGCAAGTTCAGGGGTCTAGGTGGAGTGAACGGGTGGAGTTGCTCAAGGTAATAGTCGGGGAATAGTGGTGTATTGGGATATAAGGAGATGCGGTTGCAGGGACAAATATGTGGGACAACACTTAGTAACTATGTTTCTTAAGGAGGAAAATTCTACATTCGCAGGGATTTATGCACCCTGTGACAAGAAGTTGAGAATAGGATTGTGGAAGGAGTTGGCTGCAATTTATGGGTTGACCTCATAGCCTTGGGTAATTAGTGGGGATTTTAATGTGTTAGATTGGAGGATGAAAAAAAAGGTAATGCTAGAAGTACAAGAGCTATGAGAGATTTTTCCAGAATCATTAATGAACTGTCGTCTATGTTGCTCGGACTCGGGTGCGGATCTAGAGGTTGGATTCTTCATCACATAAACTTTAGGATTCGGGGGAATGGATCCCAGTGCAGATACGAGTGTTGGGATACGGCCAATATATGTAGATTACTAGGAGTTGATTGACAACTGGCCATGGAAACTCATCTGGAGAACTAAACTTCCACCTAAAGTAATTGGCTTAACTTGGATAACCTTATATGAAGCATGTCTCACTCAAGATAATCTAAGAACATCTACATTGTGAATAGGTGCTACATGTGTCAGATGAAGGCAGAGTCTCTGAGAGTGTGAAGCATCTTTTTCTCCATTGTGCAGTTGCAGCAGATTTGTGGAGTATGTTCTTCTCAATTTTTGGACTAGCCCGGGTCATGCCTAATAGTATTAAAGAGGCCTACGAAAGCTGGTGCTCTTGGAGAGTTGGCAAATCCATTAAAAAAACTTGGCTTTTGGTCCCCGCTTCTATTTTTTGGTGTATATGCACCGAAATGAATAGCAGATGTTTTTGTGGGATATCAACTCCAAACCATTCTCTTAAAGCTAAATGTTTATTAACCTTTTTATTTGGCTTAATTAGGCACCTGTATCTAGCTGTGATCATATTTTGGACTGTGTCTGCTTCTTAGTTTTAACATAGGTTTCTTTTTGTCACGTTTATGAGCAGACACACTATTTACTTTACCCTCTTTTGCTATGCATCTTCTTGATGCCTTTAATGAAATTCTCTTACTTCATAAAAAAAATGTAGATTACGACATATAAAGTAGATATTTCGATTAGTTAAAAGTTATTGAACTAAAATTAATAAAACTTTATTCTTTCTAAACACCAATATTTTATTTATAAAATATCTCGCGTAATAGAAAAGCATTCTCATTCTATCTATCTATTTATTTATATGTATATATACACACACACTCACGCACACACCTAAACCTAAGAATCAAACCAATACCCAATCAATATATAGATCCTGATCATAGGATATAGTCAGAGTACTTTAAGGTAAGTTTGACCAAATCGGTTATGGATCCCAACTTTGTACGATTACTCCTTTAATAGTGAAGGTTGTATTTCTGAATTTCACTCTGGTGGGTGGCAATTGAATTTTAGAAGTGGTTTCAATGATAGGGAGGTGGAGGATGTTGGGCAATCACTACAACTATTGGGTGAAACAGTGGCAGAGGAAGATAAAGAGGAGGTTAGGGTATGGACAACAAGTAAAGATATTAGATACTCTGTTTAGAGCTGTTATAGCATTCTGCAAAAGCAATCAAAGTATTTTGAGCCAAATTGGTCAAGGAAAATGTTATGGAACTCCTAATTGCTATGGAGTATGGACAAAATAGACAATTTAGTTTGGTCAAATAGCAGGGACAAGTTCAGTTAATAATTGCTGTAAAATGCTTTTAGAGCAGAATAGTTGACGAGGCAAAACACAACACGCAATTGATGCTCGCTAGGCGCTAGCCAAAGATAGTATAGTTAATTATCGTCTCTAGGGATGGGCATTCGGGCAGTTCGGATTGCATATGAAAATTTCGGTTTGGATTTCTGGTTTCGTATTGAAGAAATGACAAACCAAATCCAATCCAAATAAGTTCGGATTGGATCGGATTTTTTAAGTTCGGTTTGGATTTTTTGGATTTTGGGTTTTGAGCTTATAAGTTGAGATGTTCTTCTTTATACAAAAATTAATATCCAAATGAAATACTCATGTTAAATTGCTTGAAATTATCACCGTAATCATCCAAATGAAGTATTCAAGTAATGAAATTATTATCAAAAATACAATAGAGACATTAATACCGCCGATAAGAAGTAGGAATAACAAAACCATGTCCAAATAGAAAGTATTCTTACAGTAACTTAGTAATTAATATTGAATATATGAGATAATATCTAATGGGCAGGGTATTAAACTTATTACCATTGACATATGGATAATGGACTAAATATAAAGTTTAAGAATTTTGGATTTTCGAATATCCAAAAATTTGAAGTACGAAATCCAATCCGAAATTCAAAATTTTTAAAAATCCAATCCAAAATCCAATCCATAATCTGAAAATCCAAACCAAAAATCCCAAATATTGGATTTCAATTTGGATTTCGGGTGTGCCCAAACTATGCCTGCCCCTAATCGTCTCCTCAGGGATTGGGTTTAAACAATGCTCAAGCAATTTCTAGCTTAGCGATATTTGTGATTATCAAAACTTGATTTGTAATAATTATAAAGTACGATTAACTACTAAAGTAAAGCAATTGACGATTGACAACAAACCAGAGATTAGCAAAGTAAGTTTCTTATCAATGTGAGGAACAAGGGTTTTGAGTGATAGGTGCAAGGTTGTTATTCTGGACACGATACTGTTATATTTCACACTTGAGGTTCTATCGATTCTCACGAATTCAATAGGTGATTAGCTTATGCTTCCGATTCAGACTCCTCTCTCGATTAGATCTAATCCTTCAAATAAACTAATGTGAAGGACGGTGAAACTTGCCAGAATATATTGATAAGAATGATCTAAGAGAAACTTCTCTCAAATATTTCTCAATCTTAATTTAAGAGGTAGATCACAAAGCTCTTTCGATTCCTTTAAAGAAATATCAAAATAAATTAAGGCATTTGTTGCAACAATATTCAATATTATGCTCCTCTTCCGATTTAACAAGATAACGAATAAAATCACAACTTGAGTTAAAGCTCTTCCAATAAATTCAAGCAATTAATCAGTAATCAAATCCATAAACAATAACCAAGTCCTCAAATCACGTCAAACCCTAAGGTAGGTTAACTACTCCATAATTATGGAGGAAGTCATCACAAAAAGAATTAAAGAATAAGAAAGCATCAATCTAACTTTATAATCCAAATTCCCATATTGAATTAATGGAAATATGATGAAATCTCGTATCTTGTAGCCTCTAACGCTCCTCCAAAGCTTCCAAGGTCAAAAGTCCTTTAAAAAACGTGTTTCCAGTGTATTTATATCTTGTAGGAGTGGACCCAGGTGGAATTACCTTTTCCAAGCCGAAACAGGACTAATACTCTGAGAAAATTACACGGGCGCGCCGCCCCATGCGGGGCATTAGTGGGGAAGTTCAGAGAGCAGGTTCTGACGGGCAGCAACAGAAATACACTGCCGCGCTGCCCCATGCGGCACGTGAGTGGAGTTTTTACAGAGTGTTTGTTTTCTTCATGTTTTGACATCTAGACTTGGCTCCCGACCGCCGAACGCGATCCTAGTTTAATACTTTGGGTTTTTACTCAGACTTCAAAGCTCCAACTTGTTCAATTTAGCTCCCGAATATGTTTTTAACTCGAAGTCACTTCCTGCAAGGCATAAAACACATAATAAGTGTAATACACTAACATTTAAGCTCAAACACCAGCAAAATGCAGTAATTGAAGTGCAAACTATGATTAAAACACGCGATTCTAGCCTACCATCAATAGTCATGGGACTTCTAGTTGGCCTTGGAAGGCGATTTGGAAATCCAAGGCACCTGTGACAGCAGCGTGTTTTGGTTGGATAACAACTAGAGAGGCTTGTTTAGCTCAGAGCAATTTGCAGAGGAGAGGTTTCCCATTGTGTAGCAGATGCTTTGTTTGTAACAATGAGGAGGAAACAGTAGAGCATTTATTTTTGCATTGCAGGTACTCCGGACAATGCTGGAAACTATTCCTTAACAATATGGGTGTATCTATTGTCTTGCCACAGAAGATCAAACGCCTTTTGGAAAGTTGGTAATTTCAAAGAGTAAGAAGAAACTTGAAGCAGATATGGAGGACATTTCCTAATTGCATTATGTGGACTCTTTGGCTGGAAAAAAATAACGGAAAAGGGTCAAATATGTCCCTCTACTTTCATAAATTGTTTAATTATACCCTCCGTTATACTATCCACCTCTCAAAGCCCCTACCGTTATACTTTGGGCCAGATATACTCTTATTTAAGACGGAGTGCCACGTGTCACTACCAGATTAAATTGACCCATCCTTTTTTTCCTAACCCTATTCAGTTTAAGAAACACATTACCCGACCCAAAGTCCACCCCATTGCTTCTCCCTCTCACCTCTTTTCCTCCTTTCTTCTCACTGTTGTAACCATGGCGGGGATGTCCACCGGCGAACTTGCCGGAAACCATGGAGAACCTTTAGATTTGTCACTTCGCGCTTTTCTTCCCCTTTCTCTATACCTACAAACACATTTACACACAGATCTGGAGAAATACATACAAGAGACTGAAGATCTGAAAGTTTCGGCTCCAGATTTCTGACCGGAAATAAATTTTTCTGGCTAGTCATTGCTCTCTTTTCTCATGTTTTCCTTTTATTTATCAAATCCGTCAAGAGGAAAGTTGTTGATGTTTGGGGTTGCAAAGACTGCAGCAAAGTGAAAGCTGGCGGTGGTTACACATTGAACACTGCTAGCGATGTACGAAGGCTTAGGGAGCAGACTGAGAGCTTGAGTCATTTAGCTGCTTATTGAAATTTGAATTCGGAATCGTCTCCACTGTTGGATATTAAGAGAGCTTGAATCTTGATTTGCAATTAGAAAGCTTGAATAAGTACCGTGTTTGAAAATTTTGGTTTAGCCTAAGCATTGGAACGATTTTCCCAATGTGATATGTCCAGAAAAAAAAAGGATTATACATGCTGGTTTTATGTCCATGCTTAAGCATTAATAGTAGGACAATAGACTTGCAAAGATGGTGACTTGCAAAGATGGTGGGGTAATATTCACACTTACTTCAGGTTTAGAGAAGGGTTGGATCGGGTTGGGTAATGGGTTGGGTCGGATCTATATTAAATCTAACCGGATGATTTTGGTGTTGCCACGTGGTCCATCCCTTAAAATAAGGGTATTTGTGTTTAATACTATAATGGCAGGGACTTGATTGCTCTAATAGTATAACGGAGGGCTTATTTAAACTATTGATGATAGTAGAGGGGCAAATCAGACCCTTTGCCGAAAAAATAAAGCATGTTTTGAGGGGAAGAGGCTGCAGATTGCTAGAGTCAAAGATAAGTGTATAAAGAATTTATATTTTTGGTGTTGTAGCAGTACTCTTGATAGGATAAATTCAATATTAGGACTTGTTATATTTATTAGGGGGAAATATGTAATATGACTAGTGGAAGTCTGGCTATCTTTTTGTATCTGTTCCAGTACCATCTTGGTACCAGATGAATAGAAGACTTTACTTATCCAAAAAAAAATTGTTATGGAAGTCCAAAGCACCTGTCAAGGTGTCCTGTTTTGGGTGGGTTGTCATCAGAGAAGCATGCTTAACCCAATATAATTTGCAGAGGAGAGGTTTCATGTTAAGTAATAGATGTTATTTTTATGAAGATGAACTGGAATCAGTCAATCACCTGTTTGTTCATTGTAAAGTTGCTAAGCAATGCTGGGAGCTCTTTCTAAATCTGTATGGTGTAGCTTGGGTAATGCCTTCAGATGTCAGGTTCCTACTGGAAAGCTGGAAAATCCAGAAGATAGCAAGGATCCAGAAACAATTTTGGATGACCATCCCTTTGTATATTTTCTGGACTATTTGAGCGAGAGCAATAGTGCTTGCTTTGAGAACAAAAAGAATCATATTTCTAGAGTCAAGAACCTTTTTCGGCATAATCTATTTTTTTGGTGTGAGAGGAGTTTGCTTGGGAATATGGATCAGTATTTGGATTTCTTGGATTCACTTGGAAATTATGTAACTTCAAACTATTGTAGGGGCTGTGTGGTTTTTTGTTCTTTTATGTACTTTCTTGGTACTTTCACTAATAAAACATTTACCTTATAAAAAGTGTTCTCTAATCTCATAGAGTTTACTTGCACTCTTATTTTGTTTTGGTAATTATGATGATAAGTTGAGCTAAATGAAAAGAAATATCACCGACCCCAACTTGTTTGGGACCGAGTCATAGTCGTTGTTGTTGATTCTCATAGAGATTGATAGATGACCGAGAAAAAATCTTTGCGGGCACTAAGAGTTGGGTATTTGGTATACTATAGCATTTCACTGTTACCAAGAGTTGCATTAGGTGTAACATACTTCATTAATATGATGTGGGACAATTCTATGTTGCTCTACGCACTTCGTAAAGAAAACTTTATTAATGTAGAATTTTATCAAAGAAAATGTAGAGAATGTAACTAGAATAATAAGCAGTGAATATATATTTATTATTCTCGAAAATAATAAGCAGTGAATTTCCTTTCTAGTTCTTTTCCGAGTTTCGACCACTTCTGGATGCTTACATACTTTATATGTCAATCAAAAGGAGTAGTTCCTGGACAGAATCCTTGCTTGTACAAATATTCTTCATATTTCTGGTGGCCTCTGGTTGATCTTTATGAAATTTGGTTGCAGATTTTACCATGTCTGATAGTCAGAAAGAACATGTGGTGTCTATTGAGCAGTTTGTGCCTGGTCTTGATTCCTTGAGGCAGAAGGTTTGCCATGAATTATCTGATGGGCAATTTTGGATGATCTATTTTGTTTTATTGCTTCCAAGGTTGAATGGGAGTGACCTGGAGCTGTTGTCAACTCCTGAGGCAAGTTTCTCTCTGATAAGTTAATAAACTAAATGGCGCTGTTTTGCCTGCAATTCTTTTATAAATTTGTGAGTGGAGAGGTGATTTTTAATATGAGAAAAATTTGCAGTGCTGTAGATTAAAAACTGTATGCTCTAAAGTACTGCTACTACGTCGGATAGCATTTACTGAACAATAAAATATCCAGTTCATTGATGCAAGTTGAAATAATTGCATTCTTAATTGCTGTGTGATCTTCTAAGCTGGGCTCGTTCTATAATAAGAGAAGGAAGTTTACATGGCCACTAGATAATATTTAATACCATCTATTGACTTGATAAAGAAATGGACCTTGGGCCTAACTCAACATCAAAAGCTAGCGCAAGAGGTGAAGATTGCCACAAATCATCATTTCACCCATTGATGTGATTCCCAAGGTTCTAGCAGATTCGTGTAACGAAAAAAGAGGATGATCTGAAGTTGTCATCTCTCCCCAACTTCAACCCACCCACCCACCCCCCAACAAGAAAAAAGAAGAAAAAAAAAACAATAAGAAGGTTCTCATCCAGATCATCCTCTTTTTTGGTTACACGAATCTGCTAGAACCTTGGGAATCACATAACTTCATGGAATTTGTTGTCCCCTCGGGGACATTACATTTCTCGATTTCCCTACATAGTCAGCCCATGGGATATACTTTATCTTTTTATGACTATGTTTATAAGTTGAATCAAGCTTAAATTTATTAGGGGGCTTCTTAGAAGATTTCAGGCTCAAATTTAGCCCGAGTGTTTCATCAGATTCCATAAGCTTTAGTTAAGCTAGTTTAGTGAAAAATATTGAAAGGCACCAAAGAGGTGCTGCCCTGTACAGTTGCCAATATAGAATTAAGAAAACCTGTTCAGTGTTCGTGATTTATCTGCATACTAGCCTCATTATCCCAAAAACTCCTAAATGCCACCAAAAAAAATAGATTGCTGAGAAGTCAGGTTGAATCTTTCTAGACTCATTCATGATCCTCCTGCATGTCCCCAAATTCTTGAAGCCAGAAGCACCAGCAGGAGCTCCTCATATTATGGCAAATGACATGGTTGTACTCGTGGGTTGCCGGTCTGGCTCTACTTTCTGACCTATAAGAGCATTTGGTTAGATCTCTACTTCCATTTCCTCAATAGATCGTGTAATAATTTTGTAAAGGAGGTTGGTGGTTGCAGATAGGGGTAGGGTGTTGCGTACAAATAAGTTCACTGTATATGTATGCAACAAACGTGTCGGCTTATGGAAGGTGTAATATGGAAACATACCGACCGGCTTGTGGGCCTACTAACCAGGTACTTTGAGCTATCAGCTTGGCTAGAGCTGGATGCTGACAGGCTCAAGCTAGTCCAAAACGAGGTAATATGAGGAGTTCATGAATAATCCAGCTCCATGTGAAAGCGCTACAACTTACTTTACCAGTATCTATTCTTCCCTTTCCCTTGAACTTATAAGAAAGACATGCTGTTTGCTCTATACTTGATTATGTTACTGCAAGCTAGTAATTTGATGTTTTATTGTTTTGGAATTTTCTCATTTCCTCAACCCTTATTCTTTAATAAATCTAAACTTAAGGGGATGATTTTGACTCTTTATTTTCCTTTTACATGTATGTAGTTATCCCGTAAAAGTTAATGTAGTGATTTATCTATATTGACTCTCCAAATAGATAATACTAGTAGAAATGTTAAAGCAAGAAGAAAAGCTAAAGTCAAATTCGCAGTGATTTTTGTCTAAAACTAGTCACATGTCATGTATCAAAATTTTGTTTAACTGTATGAAGATATCATGCCAAAGGGATTTTTTTTGAGGTTAATTAGAAGAGTTTCTCATTGGTGCAGTTATTAGAACAGAATTGAGAAAAATGCTTGGACTAAATATCTACCAGAATACTTGGTCTGAGCTAAAGGGGTTTTCACATCCTCTGTGTGTGACTGTGAAGACGGGCAACAGTATCTTCACCTACAACAGCTTTAAACTGGGCACCCATGTTTTCTTAACTTCTAGAATTTTGTACCTCATCTTCGCTAACTCCCTCTTTATGATGACTTCTTGCTTCTGCTCTTCTGTATCTGTCCTCTCTCTCATCAATAAAATCTTTTTTTTTTAACTAAAAAAGGGAATGAGGGAAGCATAAAACTTCATCGGTCATTGCCGGTAAGTTAAATAAGTGAGAAACTAAGACAGAAAGTGAAGAAAGAACTAAAAAAAATACCAAGATGATCCCTTAAGTATAGGGCTAGGTTTATCTTGGTCCATAATACATCATCCTGAACATTAATAGCCCTTAAAGGTTACAAAATTGGATCATTTTGGTCCCAGCAAAATTAAACCTAAGAGAATAATGGTCCAGGGCCAAAATAACGTTAAACCTCAGAAATGGCTATTAGAAACAGAGCAGTTTTTTTAGGATTGCGTTTGGATAGCCAAGCAGAGATTTAGATCGAAATATCAAGGTGTTTCCTCGCAAGCTCATTGACTAGCATAGCAATAGTTTCCTTAAGACTTTGTCTACTGATGTTTGTTGCATTATCAGTGAGGCCCATTCTTTTGATTGGGCAGAAGAGATGTGGCAGATGAAAAATAGGATTGTAGTTTTTCCTCACGTTTTCTTCGGAATCATTAAGCTGGATGATTGTCAGTACTGGCTCCATTGAATTAGGAAAGAAAATTTAAACCAAAAGAAGTAAAAGATAAATGAGAACATGACGTTGGTCCTCTAGTATCAACCTTATTTAAAAGTATTTGTCGTCTACTATCATTCTTACACCCTAGAGAATTTGGAGAAACCAAAGTACCCAATGGCATCGGAAGATGTAGATAGTTCTTGGAATTGGTAAGATACAGCATTTTGCAGTGCGTGTGTACAATTCATGCCGAGGAAAATGTACAAAGCCTACTAACGAAAAAAATCCAAGTCTTGACTTGGCAAGAATGACATATTCTACTACTTCCGAAAAGAGAGTTCAGTAGATAGTAGTGTAGGCTTCAACTGGCTTGCTTTGTGAAGGTCTAATCCTCAAAGCATGCTCTTCCCTGTGTGGCTGTATATTTATCGACTTTCTTAGCCCAACGATTTCTCTTCCCTGAAATGCCAAAGTTATTGCCTTTTCAGGTGGTTGTTGTGGTTTACTTCTGAATCTTTTTTTTGTTTGATCCAACATATAGCACATGTAATCTCAAAATGGACTTAGGATGAGAGATGATGTAATCACTGGTTTTCAGGAAACTGTTTGGGGTGAGCTGTTGGGGTGCTGTTCAGGTGTGTTGTTCTATGGGGGAATGTAGTCAGTTCTTTTGGTCATGTCTTTTTATGTAGTCAGTTCATTTGGTCATGTCTTTTTATGTAGTCAGTTCGTTTGGTCATTTCTTATTATGTAGTCAGTTCTTTTGCTCATGTCCCTTTTTTTTCCTTTCTTTTCTCATTCATGCATGTGGGTGGTTCTCTCTTTTCTCCAACTTTTTTCTGAATGGAATTTTATGATGATATCATCAAGCCTTTTCAAGTTAATTTGACTTTCACTGTAGATTGTGGAAGTAAGAGAGACGCTTCTGCAGCAGTTGCAAAGTAAGAAAACCCCACAGCCAGAGGCATCGGAGACTGTTGATGCATCTGAGAAGGATGTCAAGGTCAGTGGACAGCAGCAAGGTTCTGAAAGTAAATTGGAGGAGAAAAATATTTCAACGGAGACTGCAAATGCTTCTCAAGATAAAGACAGTTTGCACGGTAAGAAACCTCAGCAGCAGTTAGAAGATGAAAAGACCAAGACTACAACTTCATTTGCTGACAAGGATGAGGACGACGTTTCTTTCAGTGATCTCGAGGATGATGATACCGATCTATCAGATAGACTGCAAGGAAGCAAGCCTACACATAGAAAGAAAGTTTCCTCATCTAGTGAATCCCATGAATGGATTCAACTAAATGAGAACTCTAAAGCTCAGGGTAGTCAGCAGAAGACTGGCCAATCAATTCACCGGGATAAAGATTCCGAAGGTGAGGAATCGAGTGACTGGCTCACCGTTGATGACATTGATTCAGACAGTTTGGCCACCAATTGATTCCTCTGAAATCTGTAAATGTCTTTTTAGTTCTCTTTTATAAGTTCGTCACCTTGTAGATTTTTATGGTTGCCTAGGAAAATAAGTTACAGGAACCCCCCCCCCCCCCCCGCTCTTCCAAAAAAATGAAAAAGAAGAAAAAAATGAAAGAAACAGAGAGATCAGTTGACATGAGTTAACATGTCATATCTGACCTCCTTGTCTGCTGCTTGATGGTTTGATTCTCACTTGTTTGATATTGTAAATGATTTACTCTTTCTTTCAGAGTGCTTTTATTTGTTTAGATTAGTAATTTTGCGCACTTAGTTGTGTGTAGGGGTGTACATAGGTCGGATTGGTTCGGATTTTTCTATTATTATACCAAATCAATGGTGTCGGGTTTTTAAATTTATAAACCAAATCAAATCAACAAAGTCAGGGTTTTCAATCTCGGTTTTTCTCTGATTTTTTGGGTTTTTTCGGGTTTCGGGGTTTTTTCTGGTAAAGTCTTCATAGCGTAAAATATGTAACTTGTGTTCCAAATATTTCTTAAGTCCTAGTAAAATACAACTATATAATGTATTTTCCAAGAAACTAACACAATAATATGAGAGAAGTCATAGCATTATACTAAAATATTCAATAACAAAGATAAAATAATAAAATTACATAAAATAAATATTGCTAATTAATAAGCTAAATAAAAATTAACATAATCTAAAAATAATATATAGGTCATGCTAAACTAAGTATGGCTAATTAGTACTAATATTAATTATATAACTAAGCACTAAAGAAAAAAATAACTAAGTTATGCATTTTCATTATAAACCAATGTAAAACTAAGATAATTATCCAACACTATCGTCATTTCTAGTATTGAATTGAATTTCTTTTGCTAGCATTATTATTGATTTGAAATTTGTTTGAGTTACCACGTTTATGAGTTATAAAATTTATTTACAATTCAAGAATGTTAAGTCTAAACTTGAAATAATATGTTAAAAGATAAAATTGTGAAAAAGTTTAAGAAACATTTATAAATTATATTACAATAAATATTTATATGTATAAAATATTTTTAAAAATTATACAAATGTACTATCGGGTTGGTTTGATTTCGGTTTGACTTTTTAGTTAAAACCAAACCAAACCAATTGTTTATTTTCCAATACCAAACAAAATCAAACCAAATCGCGTCGGGATTTTTTTCTCCGATTTGACTAAGATTATCGATTTGATGCGGTTTATCGATTTTTTTTGTACACCCCTAGTTGTGTGTTGGAGTCAATTACAAAACAAATATTCATGCATAGCAAAACATCAGTTCAGGTGAGTCCTTTGCCAACTCAATAGACGAGGCATTGCTAGAGTTTCAATGTATTGTACCACATGATTAAAGGGAGTTTGTGGTTTGATTAGAAAATAGAGGGAGGAAAAGAAGTAACGATGGAAAACTCTTACATTTTCCTTTCTCTTGCTTGATTTGCCTGTTGAGTAAACAACGATATAAATTCTATACGTAGGATCCAGAAAGGACAGTGTGTACGCAGATGATATACAAACTAATTTCCGGTCACAAATATCATTCCATTTCAGAAAAGTCGAAAGATTTTCATTGTTTTTTTCTTTTTCAACCTGTCTCTAGATTTGAAGCATAAAACAATAGCAAGAACAACTAAGCTTCAATTCCTAGTATATGATTGGCTACAAGAATTCTTACTGTCCACGTTGCTCTATTTCAGCATATTCAAGTGTTAGCCCGGAATTTAAAACACCAATTTGACCTTCTTGTGATTTCGTATAGACTCCATTTTGAGTTTGCCCAACATTTCAATGCACAAAAAGTTATGTCGGTGCATGACACTTCTATATTGACAAAACACGAGAAAAAATTATGTGGGAGGACCGACTACACTTGAAAATCAGGATGAGAATTTAGGTTAACCACAAAATTTAAAATATGGCACTTGTTAAAGTTCTTTTTAATTATATAAAGGGCGGAGGAAAGAGAAATATGAAAGGGGATTACAAGCTACAACAATAACAACAAATCAAGTATGATTTCACAAGTTGGGTCTGAAAAAATAAATGAGTACGCAGCTTTACCCCTACCTCGTGCAGGTAGAGAGACTGTTTCCGATAGACCCTCGACTCAAAGCTGTGAAAATCAAACCAATTGAGCTACTATGTGTAAGGCTTTGTGCTGTCAAGGTAGGCTAATGCATTGTATTTTCGGAGTTTTGGGTTGAACAGTGAGCTGGGGAGTTGAAATTTTTCGTCACGGCTAGACCAGGCTGGTGACGCCAGGTCTGTAGCCCGATCTGAAAATTTTGGACTATCCATTCTTCTATCTTTATAACCCGATCCAACTTCCTTAAATACAGGCAATGGGTCATTTTTGAGCAAAAAATCTGATGTTTTAGAGTGAGAGAAGGAGCCCTAGAGTGAGGAAGTGATCTTTATTAAAGCATTCTTCAATTCTTACACAAATATTTGAAGATTAACAAGGAAAACACACTAGATCTTCATCCTTGAGGTAAGATTCTACACCCTAACCCCTAATTTCGAATTTTAGCTAAAGATGGGTAATTATCAAGAAAGTTGTGTGGATATTGGAGTTATTATCTTGATTGCATGTGTTATCAACGGGTGTAGGAATATTATTGTGCTAAAAATGTTTAAGGATGGGTTGAAGGTGATGAAATCCTCTATAAAAGGACCTTAAAGACTTAATGCATACCTAGTGTTTGATGGGACGCTCAAACGAGCTAAGACTATGAATATTTTCCTAATTTGTGTTCAATTTTGTTATATCTCGAAATAGATTGCGATTGCTATGATTTCCGGAACGTTGTAGTAATTTAAGAAAAAGCTCAAGTAAGGTATGTTGGCTAAATTTTATCTCTCGGAATTGAATTTCATATTGTTTCCGCAAGTTTAAGTATGACCTACCCTAAATCTCAAATCTCTTCGTTCCAGATTACCCCCTATAAACTCAAAAACATGATTCTTTCGAACGATCCTTATATTAAGTAATAGATGTTTAAAGTAAGGATTGCTTATTAATATGGCATAGTCTCGAGTGGTAATTTTAATGAAAACTGGTATACTAATTAGGTGAAGAAGACTTGATGTGCTCAATACTCCTACTTGCCAGTATATGTACTAAATGACTTGATTGAGTGTGCTTAGTCGATGATAAACTATAAAGATACTTGAAAACGAATTAAATAAACCGGGAAATAGAGTGTGGATAACATATATACTTGTGCCTAGCGAGGCCTATGAAATGAGAATATATATATATATATGAAATAGATTACGAGACGAGCCTCGACTCAACTATTTAAGATAACTTCTAAAAGTGAAATTTGCCTAAAATCTCTTTGAGGTATGTATGGCTAAAAAACCCTCTTTTTAGGAATCGAACCTCTATGGTGCTCCTCTATAAATTGTGTAAGCCTTAATCTTGATTGATGAAGGAAATAACATTTCAAACGTATTTGTGTTGTAAGACCTTATGTGCCATATGCATTCAAGTGCTTCCATGATGCACTTGGTGAAGTATTGATGTTATGGAAAACATGCTAAATTGCAAAAGAATGTGACAGTCTCTATAGGCCCATGATTCGTGTTTGGTCTCATGTGTACTTGATGTTTTGAACAGAACGACTTTTTGATGAAATTGATATTGATGTGAAATATGTGAAAATAAATTGAATTATGAAATAGAGCCTAGTGTCGGGTATGAATTAACGATTGTGGCCACTAGCATTTGAAGACTTGAAATATATGTGCGCAATGAGAAATGAGATGATTGATGAAAATAGAAATATCTTGAGTAAGACAGCTTAGCCGATCAGGCCGTGATCGGACACCATGCCGCACACATGGTGGTTTTGTGCTGTGTTATGGATCGAATTGAAATTGAAACAGAAATTGGTATTGTGGAAACATGTATCCAAGGGAGATGACCTAGCCGATCGAGTGGTGATCGAAGATAAAAGTACGGTGGTGATATGAGTAATGAGATGTTAATGCTAGTGATGGCCAAGCTAAAGTTAAAATGATTCTCTTGAAAGCTTGTGTGATTCCTTAATTGACATTGTGACGGTGTTTATGTTTCTCATTGAATTCTTGAATTCTTCTTATTGCATTATTGATCTTTCTAAGGAGATGTGTGTTACTTCCGTATGTTGACAATTGTTAGGTTTCAATTAAGCATTTCGATGTTATTGATTGTGTCTGGATTGTTTATATGGCTTTCCTTTTCTTGTATGATTATTCAATTTTGAAAGATAATTTTTAGCTTTACATACTAGTACTATTCGACAGAACTAACGTCATTTTTGCCGAGGGCGCTACATCTTTAAATGGATGTAGGTGGCTCCATAGCAGGCATTGTTGGTCGCAGCTAGTGACGCATCTTCTTTTCAGCCGACTTGGTGTGCTCTACTTCATTTCGGGGTCCTGTGTCATTTGTTTTTCATGTATTCTGTATTTTGAGGTATAGCCGGAGCCTTGTTGCCGGCATTTCCATATTACTCTTTAGTTGTATTTAGAGGCTCCGTAGACAGGTTGTGGGTGGTGTTTGATATAGGAAATTAAATTAGAAATATTGGTATTTGGCATGTGTGTTTTTCATCATATCTATAAAAATTGTAATATTTTAAATATTATGGTTGAAACTGCTAATGGAAACAAAATGAAAGTTGTTAATGAAATATTTATAAAGTATGATTAATGGAGTACAACTCCTCTTTATTCAAAAATAAATTTAGGTAGAATGAAATCTAACAGGCTTGCTCAGCCGGGTTTACTCGGTTGAGCGTCGGTCGCGCTCCTCGATTTTGGGGCATGACACTATGATGTACACAAGGAAATCGAGATATCATTTCTTGGCTTTGTAGACAGGAAAGATATTTTTGTCCAAAATCTTGTGAATTGAATCAAATAATCACTAGTCTTATTGAAAGTGAATCAATGCCTACATAGGAGTTACAGGCCAGAAAAAAACCACTACTTGTTTTAAGTGTGTTACACAGTCGACACTATTAAACACATCATCAATCTACACATGGATATCAATATGAACTAACAAACTGGCGGGAAAACAAGAAGGAAAAAAAGATCCAATAACACAACTAATTAAGGCCAGCCAAATGAAGCAAGTATAAGATGCAGAAAAGCCTGTTAACAACAATTGTCCTCTGTTTGACTGTTACTGTAGCAACACTACTTAAGACAAAGGGAGAAAAAAGAAAAGAAAAACCAATAATATAACCAGTCACAATTTACTCCTATCCATGAACCTGCAATTCATGCATATGTACAGCTTTGAAATGTCGCTGATTAATATTCAAATAAATCTTTTACTGTTGACTGAATTTACCTGCTATTATCAAGACCTCCTTACTCTTTTATCGGCATGCTGCAAAGAACTGTCAGTAGGAAGTGAAATAGACTGTGGCCTTGGAACTGGATTAAAGGTGAATCCTGTCAAATAACTAGGACCAGTTTGAGAGGGTATGGGGGGTGGCACTTTGGAATTGGCAGGCAGATGGTAGACTGGAGGAGATGGTCGGGAAGAAAAACCACTATTCATTGTGGTGGAAGATGGATAAGGGTACACTGATCCTTTGGGCAAAGGTGGCGACTTTCTTGAGGTTGAGGTTGAAGATTTAGGGGGGAAGTTTCCTGGTTGTTCATTTGTTCTTTCATCTGGAGCATCTGGTGGCAACCATTCAGGCATATCATCATCACAAAATAAACTCTTCTTGCCAGAGTTATCAAGCAGAAGTGAACCATAGGTGGAAACTGTAACTGCCAGTGGACCACCAATAGACTTTGGGTTTCCGTGGTCAGTGACATTTTTAGCTAGGGGCATACTTTGACTGACAGATGATATTGACCTAGGAATACTCATAGAAACTGAGGGTGCTATAGGTATGACTGGCTGTTTAGACATATCTAGAATCCTACTTCCAGAAAGTTGAAGTCGATTGTCAAGAATGGATCCATCAGAATGGTGGGAACTTGAAGAGATTCCACTAGCAGTTCCAAAGTCAAATTCAGGGAGATCGTCATCTTCTGAAAACGCCACTTTAGGTCTTGATGCATCGGGCAGCAGTGATGTTACAGCTTTTGGGAGGTGCGTACTTTCCTTGGGTGGTTCCGAGAAGTGCCCCTTAGATCCCCAAAGATGCGAGCTGGAAAATTCAGATTCTTTCCGCTGAAAAGTGGGTGACTTCACACCGGAAGTTGTTAAGGTTGTCCTGCTTGAGGAATCAATACCAACGTTCTTATCATCAGTAATGTTTGCTTGTTCAAGCATTGAGAAGGAGCTGAGTGGGGCAGACGGTTTTGAGTTCTCAACTGATGGCACAGGTAAAGAACCTTGTCCTCCACCTTGCAATGTAGAAGAATCAGATGGTGACTTTTGAAGCTGCTCCTGCGAGGAATTAGCCTTTCCCTCAGATTTTTTAGCAACAGAAGTCAAAGCTGTTCGATTCTTCCGCCATACAACACAACCAATCATCAACTCAGAGTTTCCTTCCACTGCTGCCATTCCCTTAAAGAAACCATATTTTGCAAGAATAGTGATAATTGCATCGCTCCGAGGACAAAGGTATAGATCAACACCTGGAGAGAGTTGTGCAAACCCGACTCTCTCACCTTTTATATATCCTTTTGCAACCTAATGGAGACAAAACTACCTTAAGCAGGGGAACATTTATAGACTATCAATATGCTTCACTTAGTGGTATAGCTATTTACCTCTTTCATGCCCTTTAGTCCTTTTCCAGAAGATCCCTCCTTGAAGCAAAGAGAAATTACCTGAATACAGAACAATTTACTTATACTAACCAAAATAATGTTTTAGCGAAGAAAACTTTTTCATAAGTACTGAAAAATATAAAGCTTGTTCACTTGAATGAACTCAAAAATCAGAATCTGAACACTCATATTCCATTAAGAGTCACAACCACCTGTCAATATGAATCTGACTATTACAGCAAATAAGTCTGAATCATCTGATTACTAAGGCCTTTTGTGCACCAAAGGCCTTGTAAGGCCTTTTAACATGGTGGGAATCTTCCCTTCCAACTGGATATCAAAAGCATGCAGAATGATTATGAGAGAGCAAAAAGATTTGAGTCTGACTGTTGAAGATTCAACATTCTAGTACCAGATGATACAACTATGCCTCAATTGGCCAATAGATGTTATATTTGTTTGCAGCACCCAGAATCCAACAGGCATCTCTTTCTTCACTGCCCAGTTGCAGCAGATATCTGGTGTATGTTCTTTGCCATCTTTGGTTTAAGCTGGGTCATGCCTCAGAACATTAAAGATGCCTATGAAAGCTGGTCTTCATGGAAAGTTGATAACTCCATCGGGTAAAGTCTGGCGGATGATCCCTTCTTGTATTTTGTGGTGTGTTTGGACGGAAAGGAATCGCAGATGTTTAGATGGGATATCAACTCCCACATACGCACATAAGGCTAGATGTCTTTTATGGTTACATAGCTCCTGTTAATTGCCCTATTAATTTTTTGGACTTTGTCAGCTCCTTAGCTTTAGCCTAGTTTTTGTCCGTGGAACTGACTGTGTCTTTATGTATCTCTCTTTTGTACTTCTTGCATCTTCTTGATGCCTTTAACGCAATTCTCTTACTTCACCAAAAAAAAAAAAAAAATCATACAACTATGCCTCAACTCCAAGCAAGTTACAGTTAGCTATATGAATCCTCATTGTCCACGTCGCTCCATTTAAGCCCGTCGAGTACAATATTATAAAACATTAGTTTCTCTAGCATTAGAAGTTCTCTACAATGTCTTTTCTTTTTTTATTGGTAGGTTCCCCACATTTTCTACTGACCTATAAATATTTTACAAGACATAGGCTCATAGAAAATATTGGACCTAAAATAAACACATTAAAGCTTAACTCCAACTCATTGGTATTATCTATATAGATCATTTTTCTTTTATTGTGCCCTCCGTTATACTTCAGGTCCACTATCGCCCCCGATGGCGCAAAAGTGCCCCTCCTCCGTTAAGACCCTCTCATGTGGCAAACACCACGTGGCCTAACATTTTGCTGAAGTGGACGCCATGTGGCAATGCCACCTCACCACCTCCAACTCAATTTTATCCCCTCTCCCACTACTTCTAGCCTTCTTTCACCACCACCTCCCCTTTACCCGACCACCACCTCTACTATTACCTCCTTAAATTTCATCCAACCATTACATTCACGGTGAAAACTCCCAATTAGCCTTCTCTCTGTAATTTTAAAGATCTCGAATGAACTTATTTCTGAAAATGGACTAAAAAGTAGGAATTTATGACTCCAGATAAAAGATAATTCATGACAGGTGCCTTTGAATCGCGATGCATTTCTAGTATTTTATATACTCTATATCTGTATAAATAAACACTCTTTTAACAACTACCAGCAGTTTCATCCTCCAAAATTTTAGGAGCAACAACTTCAGTTGATTTTTCCAAGCTTAATTACCTGTCAAGATGCAAATATTCATTCCTAGAAGGACAGTGCTGGGAAGGAATCATTCCTTGCTCAGTCATCAACCCAGTTCCGCAGTTGCACAATCTGCCTTTTCAACAAGATGACATCTTCATCTTTACAAAAAGCCCGTAAGCATCAGTTACTATAGAATCAAGATTCTTTTTCATTGGGTTTAATTCTGATTCATTAATTACTGTTTTTTGTTGTAATCTTGAACGTTTGTTTGTTGCCTTATTGACAAGTTGAATTTGGTGGATGGGAAGATGCAATACTTGTTTGACAAGAATGGGCGGAGATATTTTTGATGCATTTGGATGAAGGGGTTGGAGGCTGGGGCGGAAGGGGGTCCTTCGCCGAAAAATTACACTGTATATATAAGTCAAAATCTATTTTTTACCTCTATATATTAAGTTTTGAACCCCCTTAACACAATTCAGAAGTGTAGTTTAGTGGTCAAGGGGGTTCAAAACCTTGATAAGGTCACGGGTTCAATTCGCACTAGCTACAAAAAAAAAATTTGAACCCCCTTCATGGAGATCTTGCCTCCACCACTGGTTGGAGGTGGTGAGGTGATATGCCATGTAGCGTCCACTTCAGCAAAATGTCAGGCCACATAGATGATGTTTGCCACATTGGAGGGTCCTAACATAGGAGGGGTATTTTTGCACCATTTTTGGAACGTCAATGGAAATAATGGATCGAAATATATTAGAGGCATAAATAAATCTTTTCACATAGTAAAAAGGTAATTTTGACCCTTTTCCGTTTGCGGAATATTGCCATATTTAATCTTGTCTAATTTGTGTGAGTGCTCATCTATCACAACATTTGCCTTTCTGAGACACTCATATTATGGATATTATAGATTTTAAAGCTCAACATTCTCCTATAGTCATATATAATGTTGCTAATCTTACCATCATGTTGTAGAACTTGCCTTTCATTTCGCTAGATATCCTTTTATCATATCACACTCTGGTACACTTCTCCTTTTTAACTATCTTACTAAGTTCTACGTGTAACATCATCTATCATACCATTCTCCTAGAATAGAGCATAGATATCTGAAACCGTAATCCCGTCTTATCTCACCTCAACTTCACTCATCTTAGATGGGCTAAACTTGCAGTGCATAAGAATACAATCAATTCTACTTCTGCTTATCTTAAAACCCTTAGGGGTTGTTTGGTAGAAGGTATTAGAAAAAATAATGCAAGCATTAGCTCTATGCATTACTAATACCTTGTTTGGTACATTTTTTCAGTCTATTTATAACTAATACTTGTATTAGTTATACATCATACTTGCCATTATCCTATGCATAAGTAATGCATAGAAAACCATGGAATTAGTAATACCAAGGCTATTAATGCATGCATTAGCATGGTTAAAGACAAAATTGTCCTTAAAGTCCCTTAAAGCTAGAGAATATGGAGGGTATTTTTGTAAACAACTATTTTTCTTAAAAATTAGGCAATGCATTATAATTTTAATACACCACACCAAACAGTAGATAAGAAATAATATCTGCATAACTAATGCTTGCATTACTAATATACCTTATTCCGCACTATTCTTATACACCCTATCAAACGACCCCTTACTCTTTAAGTGGTTCTCCATAATTCAAGACTTCAGTTGACACCCCCGTTAGTTTTCATCAATTAATGTAATATCGCATGCAAATAGCATACATAATGAGACCTTATCATGTCTAGTTTTAGTTAACTAATTCATAACTAAGGTAAATAAGTATGGGAACAATGCCTCCTAACGTACACCCATAAGTATGGGAAACTCCATTATGTCTCCTACTATTGTTCGCACACTAGCGAGAGATCTTTCATACATATCCTTCTTTAAGTAAATCTTTCACGCATATCATTTATGCATTTATCTCCAACATGAAAATAATTTCTTAAAGAACACCCACCGAAGACTTTTCTCGGCACTACATCATAAGCTTTCTTTGAGTTAATGAACACCATGTGTAGATCCTTACTCTCGCGATAAATTTTCATTGATCTTCTTAGCAAGAATATAGCCTACGTTGTAGATTTTCAAGCATAAACCCAAATTGATTCTCCATCGTTCTTGTAGTGTCCCTAAGTCTACATTCTATCGCTCTTCCCCATAATTTCATCGTATAGCTAATAAGTTTAATGCCACAATAGTTCGCTCCATTTTGAATATCTCATTTATCCTTATATATTGGAATCAAGATACTCTATTTCTCCTAGTTGAGCATCCTACCACTTCTCAGTATAGCATTAAATACTTCTCAGTGCTGTAATAATTCGTGAGGTTTCTTGTTTCACATTAAACAAGGCAAGTACTGTGAAAGACAACTAATAGTTTCTAGGCAGAATACCTAGTTACCTCCTAAACTTGACAAAATTTATTAGGTGCACACTAGA
This sequence comes from Nicotiana knightiana, assembly GCA_005239525.1. NCBI lineage: Eukaryota > Viridiplantae > Streptophyta > Magnoliopsida > Solanales > Solanaceae > Nicotiana > Nicotiana knightiana. The sequence continues at coordinate 78,270 of ML432028.1, read as the reverse complement.
ACTATTCATACTCCTTATTACCCCCGGATTTGGATATTTGATAACCTTTAATCTACTGGACGCTGACGTGGCAAAGAGTGTGAAGACACTCTCTCTTAGGTACATAAGAGTGAAGAACAATCGAAAAATCAGCTCCAGTTAAGATATTTTCCGATGATTAACTGGCACATAGTCATGTATTATTATTTACTTGTTCCAATTGTATTTCTTCTTGTTTCTTCTTAATATACAATGCATATTACAACAACCCGGTGTATTCCCACAAGTGGGGTCTGGGGAGGGTAGGATGTACGTAGCCTTACCTCTACCCTTGAAGGGCAGAGAGACAGTTTCCGATAGACCATCGGCTAAAAAAAAGAATACAATGCATATTCTACCTCAAATTTGCATTTTTTTGCTGCTTTAGATGCAATAACTATTTTCTCCAACTGTTTATTTCTCTTTTTCGAGCCAAATTTTTAAATATTTGGCTGGAACTCCATTTTTAGCCTGACAAAAAATATTTAAGCCAATATAATGGAGTACCAACTTTGTATTTCTTCTTTAGATGCCATGGCTATTTATTTCAACTATTTATTTTTTTCTTTTCGAGCCAAATCAATAAGAAAGGTTGACTAATGCTCCATTATCTTTAGCCAAATAAAAAAGGTGTATTTTCTATTTATTTCTTTTTCAGATGCAATGACAATTTATTCCAATTGCATATATTTTCTCATTCTTGCCAAATCTGTTTAAAAGAAAATTGGCTACAACTCCATTTGTTTAGCCAAATAAAATGTTTTAGCCAGAACAATGGAGTTCCACCAATGTATTTCTTTTTTTTTTCCGAGCCAAATCTATAAAAAAGTTTGTTGAAACTCCATTATTTTTAGCCTAATAAAAATATTTAACCTAAATAATGGAGTTTACCCAAGTCTTTTACAAATTTGACCAGGAAAAATCTTCTAAATTGATGAATTTAAAAAGGTAAAAGAAAATATATATTTTATTCCAAAAACACATGGAGAAAACATCCAGGAGCCGGTGCCTTTATGGCACTTCCTTAGGATGAGATCATCCGGGGTAAAGGCAATCAAATAGCCAAGTCCAAAAGTAACTAGGACTTTTTTTCTACCAATAGTTTAGGTGTGTACTAAATAAGAAGTACCGAGTTATGTTGGGGGGGATGGGAGGGGAGGGGAGTAATTAGATATTCTGCCCAATGTTGTGAAAAGTGCTCGCTTCAGCTCTTAGCCTGAAGCGAAACGTAGTGGCCAGTGTATCGCTTCTGTTGGGTGAAGCGGAACAGGTGTTTGGAAGCAGCCGCTTCTGCCAAAAAGTGTGAAGCGCTAGTGAAGCGTGAAGCGACTGAAGCGCTCTCTTTTGTCTTTTAAGTGACATTGCCAATGGTACTTAAATAAAAAAAAATTCAAAAAGCTCAGTCCTTTTTTACAAAATCAGCTAGCAGCAGCGACTAAGGTTTCAAATTTCAGCACTCTTCTTCTTCAAGTGCAAGCTCAAGTATGTTTTCTTCTTCCTCCTTCAAGTTTAAGCCTAGATATGTTTTATTCTTCCTCTTCTTCTTCTTCTTTTTTTTTCGTTTCAGTGCTTGCCAAATTTTTTTTCCTTCAGTTCTTCTTTTTCTCATTTTCTTCTTCTGCTTCTTTTTATTTTCGTTTCAGTCCTTAAAATTGCAGCGAAATGCTGCCAATTTTCTTTTTCTTCCGATCATCTTTTGTTCTTGCTGCAAATTGTTTTTTTTTTTTTTTGCAGATATTAAATTGTACTTTTAATGGCACCAAAAGAAGATAGGAAAGACCCAACTTGGGCTTATTCTAAAAAAGCTAGATTTTAGTATTTATTTTAGCTTTTTTTTTAATTCCGTTTCACTTAAAAAAAGTGAGCGCTTCGTTACTCGCTTTAAACGAAAAGGTACTCGTCGCTTTTCCACGCTTCATGTCTTCACAACACTGATTCTGCCTAGTTTCTATGAACATACTCTTTATTATGCTGGAGATGCAAGTAATTAGATGGTATTTGAACAATGCGTCATAATTATTCCTTGAGATAAAAGGATGATCATGTGATCATCCAGTGATTAATATCGTAATGTAGTTAACTTATAATATACAGCGATACATGTAGGGAAAGATGATACTCCCTCTATCTCAAAGTCATAATCCTAGTTGACTTTCATGGTCAACATTAGGCTCTATTATAATCAAACAATTTATTACTCTCTTTAGTTTTTCTTTCATCAACTAAAAGTTCATGACTCCCTGTGTCTCAAACATGTTAATTACTGGAACTCTTTTCTTTAACTGAGAGCATATGAAAGATTACTTCAAGTAGGACAGGTTTTAGTTTGGTAGTCTGCAAGAGAAGGAGAAATCTGAGATACAATTGCACAACATTGAAGGAACGTTGGTTGCATCTAGCTAATTTGATTGATGAAGCAGAGTTAAACTTTGGATAATGACTGGCCACTGCTGTTTATACTGCTGTTGGTGGTAGTGCTACTGCTGTATTTGTATTGATAATAATTTGTACAAGAGGAACGCTTTATTTCCTGTGGAACTTCAGATAATTTTTTGTCTTGCCATTGTACAGCCTTGTTTGGAGGAGTAAATGATCCAAACAAATTCAAGAAGCCTATCAAAGAGAGCTTGTAACAGAACAAGTTCTCTGGAGTACAAAGTCAGATTAAGTTACTTATTAGTGTCAGACTGTCAGTTGAACAAGCTTTGACATTCAACGTCTTCTGCATTTGAATGGTTAACGGTTGGCCATCTTGCCGAAAAGAAATTTGACAAGTTCAAAATACAAGTTCATTTATTTGTCACTTATCAAGCTTTACATAAGAGGCATCTGAGAAGTCAACTTGTCTTCCATTTCCACTTACTTTAACATTGTTTTGATAGTTCATAATATTTAAGACCGGGGATCTCTAGATTTATCAGTGCTTTCTGTTCTCAAATTATCTGTGTTTAATTTTTTATAATGACTTCTTCGTAAAACTCAGCCTGAACAAAATCCCAATACAGGAAAAATTGCAAATGTCTCGTAGGCAAATTAGGAAAAATTGCAAATGCTTCTAGCAATTATGCAGCAATGAGCTTTTTCCACTTAATCTACGTGCGGATAAGACCAGCTTTGGGCTGTGCTGCTCACTGATTATGACAGGCTTCAACAGATTTCTCAAATCAGCAGAATGACCAATAAATCAATAAGCACTATTTCCAACATTAACTAATAAAGCGTAAAAGCTAAGGTATGATTTGTTAATCAAGTCAAATAACTCCCAACAATTAACATTTTCATCCTCAATTCTAATTCAAGAATATGCACCTAATTCTATCAGATACTCTAAGATTTGGCAAGGAAATCCACATGGATAAATGGATCAATGTCCCTATTAGGTATGCCATAAAAAGTTTCTTGGGAAATATTCCTCTATAGAAGTCATTTTTTTATGTTGGTTTGTGTAAAGCAATTGAAAAGGTTCTTCAATGGTTCTTCTGCATCTCTACGGTAGGTTACTCAATATTGATCAATGGAGCACCAACTGGTTCTTTCCTTCCCCTTTTCTGTTCATTATTGTCATGGAAGGATTGAATGACATGTTAAAGGTAGCTCAAACAAAGGACTGGATAAGAGGCTTTAAAGTGAATAGTAAGACAGATAGTCACAAGAGAATATCACACCTACAATATGCGGATGATACCTTAGTGTTTTGTGAAGCTAAAAGAGAACAAATAAAGGTACTGAGGGTGATCTTCATTCTTTTTGAAGCAATCACTGGTCTTCACATTAACTGGCAGAAAAGCTACACCTACCCTGTTAATGAGGTGCTGGAAATACAAAGTGTGGCTAACATTCTGGGGGGAAGAGTAGGGGAACTTCCTACTGTATACTTGGGGATGCCTTTGGGTGCAAAAAGCAAGTCTAAAGGTATATGGAATACTGTGCTGGAAAAATGTGAGAAAAAACTAGCAAATTGGAAGAATCAATACTTATTCATGGGGTTAGATTGGTTTTGATCAATTCAGTCCTTGATGTTGTACCTACATATATGATGTCTCTGTTCCCAATTCCAGCTTATGTAGTAAAGAGAGTTGATGCTTTAAGAAGGAATTTCCTGTGGGAAGGCAATAGTGAAAAGAAGAAGTTCCATTTGGTTAGATGGAATGATCTGACAATCAGCAAAAAGGCGGGGGGTTGGGGATAAAGAACCTGAGAGTGCAGAACCAAAGTTTGATGATGAAGTGGCTATAGAAACTGGCAGCAGATGAACAAACCTTGTGGTCAGAGGTCATTAGGGAGAAATATGGAAAGGAAGGGAACTGGACATCCAAGCAAGTGAGAAATCCATATGGAGTCAGCTTGTGGAGATCAATCAGAAACTTATGGCCAAAATGATCAACAAGTCAAAGTTCAAAATGGACAATGTTAGCAACATATCACTATGGTATGACAATTGGCTAGGGCAAGGAACCTTGAAGGAGCTATTCCCTGACATCCATGATCTGAATCAACAAAAAGAAGCAACTATAGAAGAGGTATGGACATCTCAGGGGTGGGACCTCACCTTCAGAAGAATGCTAAATGATTGGGAGATCGATATAGTAATTGAATTCTATAGGACCTTGGAACAGTTCAGTGGTACCAGTGCTGGCCAAGATCTTATCATATGGCAAGGGAATGAACAGGGGAAGTACTCAGTAAAGAGTGCCTACAAGGAATACAATCTAACCAACAATCAGATTGGATGCTGGCAATGGAAGATGATATGGAAAGTTAAAGTTCCATACAAGGTTGCTTGTTTTACTTGGCTTTTAGCTAAAGAAGCAGTTCTAACACATGACAACCTAACAAGAAGAGGATTCCAGATGTGCTCTAAGTGTTACCTATGTGGTGAGAAGGCAGAGACAATTATTCATCTCTTTTTGCATTGCAGCTTCACTATACAGATATGGAGGATTTTTATCAAAGGGGAATTCCATGGGCAATGCCGGGAAGAATCCTTGATCTTCTAGCTAGCTGGAATAAAGAGGGCTCACTTTCAAGAGACAAAGAGAGATGGAGAATTGTCCCAGCTTGTATATGGTGGACAGTCTGGGAAGAGAGAAACCAAAGATATTTTGAAGAGAAATCCAACAACATTCAGAAGATAAAGATGAAATATTTAGCTCTTTTTTATTTTTGGTGTAAAGGAAAACTTTTGGAGGATAGTGTATCCATTTTAGATGCCTTAGACTCATTGTAAGAGAACAAGGCAAAAAAGAGCCCTTTTTGTGTAGTTTTGTATGGGGCACTTACATTGTAATTATGGGTGACTTCACAATTTTAGTGAAGTCGTTATATGAATATACAAATATGTTACTTTCTCAAAAAAAAAAAAAATATTAACATTAAATTGAAGAAAATCATTTACCTCGTTTACAACAATAACCATTTCTCAATCCCAAGTGGGGTCCATATATAAATCATCTATATCCACTGTGCTCAATTTGGGCACGTTTCATTGCAATACTCAAGAATTTATCTTTCAATACAGATTAGGAGTTCGCTAAGGCTATAGCTTCTCCAACACTCACATTTATCCCTATACTGACATATAGATCTCAAAACAAACTAAAAGGACTTCTAGCAAAGATGACGTAACGTGAGTGTGACCCAACCTTAAGAGTTAAGAGTAACTAGTTGGTCTCGCCTATATGGCTCTTATGATTCTTTTGTCTTTTGTTCTTCCCAAAACGCCGAGGATTCTAAAAGACAAAGTTAAATTATTCACACCACTATTCTCTATAATAGTACTCTTAGCAGTTGCTTCTGCAAGATTTAAGGAGAGATAAAGAAAATGTTTTGTTTAAAAACATTTTCCAGAAGTAATATTTTGTCATAACAAGAAAGGCCCAAATATCAAGGCTACTCATGTATGTACTCTTCTTGTGACCAAACGTGACCAAACATTAAATAACACCAAAAGAACTGTCATCTTTCTAATGGCTAGGTAATGGCAGTTGCTCTTCCAAAGGCCTCATTTAGAAACTAAGCCTAGAAGAACTGGACGCATGAATTTAATGTTCCAAAGGTGGATGTATGAGATAGTTCAGTACCTCATTTGAAGTTTTCATACAGGAAACAAGATAAACCTTCCACAATTGAGGTGTCTTTTGTCTCTTGAGTGGAAAGTTACCTGATCTTTTTGTAAGCTCGAGATTTCTGTCTCTGTTAGTTATATTGTTTTCCAGGAGTTCTTAGACGATAATTCTGTTGTATCATTCCTATACCCGAAATTTCTACCCAAAATTCTTATCAGCTACCGTGTTAAACAACTTACAGAGAGTAGCTACAATCTTTGCCAAGAACAAACAACTTCTAGAATATCTAAGTATTTTCATCTTCTCTTGATAAGAACGCCAGGTCAACGAGGACTGTTCAATTGAATGGAGGGAGTATTGTCTTTCATCAGTCTCAAAAACTTAAAAGTATTTGCAGAGAGAAGTGTAAGCAACAAGCTACAATATATTTTTTGATACCAAGTTTAGGCATCCAAATAACAGGTGACCTTTTCTTTTTAAGGAATGAGGAGGAAGTAAGTATCAGACACTAGTGAAATGCATCCCACATAAAAAGTAGTGTTTCACATTTTTATCTAATTTTTTGTTCCCCATTTCATGTTTCTCCTTTTCAGCTGAATTTTAAGGAAAGCTAAATGCATTTTTTTTCTTTTTTCTTTTTCGAAAATTTACACCCATCTATCATGAATGAATCATGTTAACTGTCCATATTATAGTGCCCAAATTTAAGTAAAAGAACAAAGACAAATCTTACCATCAGTCCCCGATTGCGTGAACGGGGAAGATCTTGAATGTACTTTTCGAAAGCTTCTAACCTTACTTTCCCTTTAACTTCTACAAATTCAGACCAGCTGATATCAAGCAACTTCTCACCGCTACATAAAATTCATCATTCATAAGGTCAACAAAATATGACTGCAGTGGCCAACAAGAAAATCATCTAAGAATAGACAGAAAGCAGCTTGCCACGCACGCAGGTCTTATAATGCATTAAATCAAGTGAACAGCAATAGGATCCACCACCATCACGTGTGAGGAGAATCAGTGCAAGAACAAATTAAAATATAAACAACAGCATGGAAAATGGAAAGCCAGATAGAAAATGCATAATAGTAGAGGCAGCAAAAACAAGGTTATTCAGTAGGTAACCATGAAAGACAGGAATCTTCCCTGAATAAAGCGAAGAAGCCTCCCCAATTTTTATATCAAAAGAGCCTACCATATTAAACAGTTAGTAAAGACTTAATATACCTAAGGAAATATGTTAGAACTAAGTTAACTACATTGAGTGCAATAGGCACAATTCAAGAATATAGCTAATTAAATTGAACTCATATGAATGAAAAAACCATGATCAACTACCTACAGTAGAATAGAAGTGAAAATTTCCAACTCTTGTATGGTGGACAATTTTAGAAGTATGCACGGTATGTCTGACATATCAACACTGTTTGAATGAAGGCCATCATGCAGATTCTGTGTGTCTCTCCAATGTAAAGACAAGATATCCTAAGATCTTATACTACACATCCCACACACGATTTCTTTTTTCACCTTTTCTCTAAACTGCACTCAAGATGAACTGGAATCTGTGATGTACCTTTAAAATAGTTCCACATTTAAGCACTGAGATAAATAACACCAAAACGGCCAGATATCTTTCAATTGTGGGGCACAAGAAAAAATTTCCCAAGAAAACTAACAAGAATTTACAGCAGCAGTGTTTTAAATGTATAATAATGAAATATGGATTCTTTTAATTCGTACACTTCATATCAAAATAAGTTGCAAATAGGGATATAATGAAGCTATTCTCTTGACACTAGATGGATACAGTGTGGTTATAAATTGATTGAAGGAACGTTTCAACTGCTCATGGACAATAATCACTTTGCTGTTCTATCAAGCGCGTGCTATTGCTCCTTTCTTTTAATCTTTCTATTTACTAGTGTATCGTCACAAGTACTGTACTTATCAACCACTGAATATACCACTTCATTTGTACATAAAACAAGGCAAGATTAGGAAAGATAAAAACTTCGTGAGCTTAGGCCCCAACCAAAGCTGCTCATTCTGAATGTGCTGAGTGGAGCTTCTAATTCATGAGTTTGAGTAAGATTAGCACTGGCCAATACTCACTGTTGACGATAATCTGGATCATGAAGGGGCAGTTTAAAGAACATGGAAAATGAAGTGGCTCATTTTATTTGGTTCGATCAACTTTTTACACTTGGTGTTTTTGAGGGCTGATCTCAAGCAGATCAGCTAAAATATAAAATGGTGCTGTAAGGAGGCCTGGAATAACTAATTACAATATTTATTAAGCTTTTCAATTATCAAGATCAAAGTAGTCTCTTTCTTTTTTTTATAAAATCAAGATCAAAGCAGTCTCTGTGTTTTGAAGAATTGGACACAATTAGCTTAATTTTCACATGCAATTGACTTGGTTCTATTTTTATTTTTTTCTATTTTGTGGTGTAAATCCTTTTTTTATTATTAAGTTGTCTTATCATGTACATAAACCTTTAGTGGTGTCTACTGTACCCAACTCAATTGCCAAACTAGATAACACCAAGTTTGAGGAAGTGGCAGAAGGTGTTGAAGCATGAACCTCAAATTTTAGTATTTACTACGTAGAGATTAACTATTGTGGAACAGGGGATGGTATAGATCATTCTCTGCATGGAGAATTGCAGAGCTTTATTCTAATCTCTCTCTCCC
>ML432028.1:1542-68580 GCA_005239525.1 Nicotiana knightiana | reverse complement strand
CCTCTTCTCTCTATCTCTCCCCCTCCCCCTCTCTCTCCCCACTACCCACTTATTATTCTCTTGTTACACTCCTAGTTAATTCTTTTCTTGAACCTGATTCTTCTTCAACTCCAGAAATTCTTCTGCTGCTACTCTGAATAACTGGATTTCTTCAACTTTCTCGTTCTCTTACCTATTCCAGTTGCTCTCTTTCTTTATCGGTTTCCCCCCATTCTATATCTTTCTCTGCAATCTCACCCTGTAATTACAGCTTCCATCCTCATCCTGGCACAAACTCAACCTCCTCGAAAACCCATTTCTTCCCTCAGTTCTCATATTTATCGTTACCTTCCAAAATCTGTTCAGCTTCTTTTTTGCTATGTTGCTCGAACTCTGCAAAAATGTTGCCGGGTGTGTGTCGTATCCTCCAAAAGTAGTGTATTTTTGGAGGATCTGACACGGGGTGCGGCAACATTTTTGGAGAGTCGGCACAACATAGCTTTTTTGCTTACACACCACTAATTAATTGCAGCAAGTTCACAGCTCTAGCTTCTATCTCAACACTCCAGCAGCTGCCACTCCATGTTAAGTCATTTCGGGATCAGCTGGTTAAATTATGCTTGGGTAGGTCCAGTATAAAGCAACAAAAGTTAAGTAGTTGGTTAGGATCCACTTGGGCTTACAAAGAGCAAGGTTAAACCCCAATACTCTATCATAACTTCTCAGGTATCTCCTAAAACTCTATACATCAAAAAAAATTCAATTTCCATCATCAATTTGAAAATATTAAGACTAAAATTTTTGGACTGTCGTATCTCCAATCCACTTCTTAACCAATTATTCCTTCTTCTTCTTTTTGGGGGGACTTATTTTTCTTGAAATGTTTTCTCTATAATATCATTCTACTTTGAGTTTTTAGCTATCTATGCCTGAAGCGAATAACATTAGAAAATTATTATAAAAATATGTAACATGCATCAACTGTGCCATCATTTTTAATATATATCAAATTCTAAGAGGGTCCACCTGATGAAAATCATGTTATGTCAAAGTAGTTAAATGTCTGGCTGCTGGGTTTGAAGTTCATCAAAACAAGACAATGAAGTCAGGAAAGAATGTAGTAATGCAAGTATTTTCTTCTTATACTTGATCAAAAAAAGAATGTAGTAATGCAACTGCAGAATATTGAAAGCAATAAGTTCCATCTAGCATTTTAGACAAGATGAACATACGTAGGAGCAGCATTTCAGACATTGTTTTAACTGAGACAGGGGAGACCAGATAATCTAGGGAGGTTGACTCTTTAATACTTAATTTGGCAACATTAGTGCCAATATAAATCTACAATAGACAACAACTCAATAATATATTAAAAAAGACTGTATAACTTCTAAGTAGCTTGTAGTTATTTACAAGTTGTAATTTGTAAGCAAATGCCGATAACCAAAAAGTAAATGGAAAGACCTTTTGAAGAAAGCCACCACAGACACAGTAACAGATGAGTTTAGCTGAAGAGATCCATCCCATAGCTTTTCAGCCGCAAGAGGCATTTTATTAGACGATAACCTACTCTTCTCATCTAATCTTTGAGAGCTATGATTTGACTTCTTTGATTCAACATGTTGAACACCATTTGCTGGACGATGGCCATCTTTAGAGGAAAGGTCATCTGTCAAAGAACTCTTGATGTTCTCCTTATCTATTAATTCCAGGTCCTTCATTTTCATATCACCTTCCATATGACTTCCTCCTCTACTACTTTCAAGTAAGTTGTCTACATGATTATCGAGAGAACCAATGGAACTCTGAACCTCATTATGCAATGACCTTCCACCCATGTTTTGTTCAGTAGAAGCTGAGACTCCTGAGGAGAGAATATCTCTAGATGAGGGATTATTACATCCACTGCTGTTTGAACACTGATGACTTTGTTCCAAAACACAAGAATTCCCAAATCTTTTAGCTTCCTCAGGACCTCTTCCATGAAAAGCATATGAGGTATGGTGCTGAGAAAAATTCTGCTCAACTGCTCCAACCTCTCTCACAAATCCAGAGGAAACATTATGCATTTCCAATGGCATCATAGAGGTGACAACAGGGTTCCCAGAAACCAAATCTTCCTGATCAGGATGAAATTGAGATTTTCCAGTGCACGAATTATCGGGTTCTGAAGAAGATTTACTGGTATCAGCTTGTGCAGGCATGTTACTTTTCTTTGATATCCAATTTAGCACTTCAGGTATTTCCCCAGTTGGGACATCAGATTTCCAATGCGGATGCTGGTGCTGTGTAGATTGCATCTGCGTGCATAAAGGGTACTGGTGTATTTTTTCAGCTTCATTTTGTTGGGACTTCCTATTACATGTTAATTTAGAACCTTCGACACTGTTCTGATAACTAAATTGATCACCCTGAAGAGCAACCATTTTGGCGCAGTTCAATCGGTTTACAGTTAATTCATGAAGGTTTTCTTCTGTGGCGGTTCCTAAGAGCAGACCACCTTCTGTTAATCTTGATTCTGGAGGCCAGGAAAATTCAGGCAAATCAACTGGCCTTAATATCCTTTTGCCTAAACGCGGTCCACAGGAATCAATGTCGTACCCTCCAGAAGAAGATGGAAGTATTTTGTTTTCCATCCAAGCGTCCTTACGTCGTAATAAAGCAGAAGTTTTCAGACTTGATGAACTTAATATTTCTTATGGTCATGCCTTGCACATCAGCCCCCTCCCCAGTCCCAACAATATCCGATGGCAAAAAGTAGCAACTCAATCCCGATCACTGGCAAAATAAGATGAATGACATAAGTAAATGATCAAAAGAAAACAAATAAAAGTCATCTACCGAGCGCTCCAAAAAGCTAGAAATAGCATAGAGGAATAACTGGAAAAACTTAAACTATGAGTGATAATAGAAATTAATGGTACTGTTAGAAGCTTTATCTGATGATTATTCCCAAAAAACGATTCATTCCCCTTTGTTCCTCACAATCAGTAATTCTTTTTTTTTGGTACTAACCAAGAAATCCCCGAGGGCCAGTGGCACACAGCTCTAAAATCTGGATAACAGGTCTGGCCCTCTACCCTTTCCCTCTTAAATACCAGGAATTTATTCGTGATAGTGTTCGAACCTGTGACGTCCGCCTAATCCTAACATCTTGACACACAGATAATGGTGATATTTCCTAATCTGATCCGACAAAATAGCCTTCTGGAATAACTTGCCAGATAGTGGTGATATTTCCTCGTCTAGAATAACTTCATTGAAAAGAAAAATGAGGAAAACCAAATAGTAGTTACACACTTTGAGCGGAAGAAAATCAGAGCCAATTTCTTCTTTTATTTTATAACCGGGGTGTCCGGCCAACTTGTGCACACCTCGACCGGGTACTTGCTACCTTCCACCAACAACAGGTACCAGGTAACTTATCTGTCAAGGCTTGGACAGATCGGAAGAAACACCTAGTTATTTTTGTCCAGGCTAGGACTTGAACTAGAGATCTCATGGTTCTCAATCCACTTCATTGACCGCTAGGCCACACCTTTGGTTGCAAAATCGGAACCAACTTTCTCCAGGGAGAAACAAAGAATTGAATCTCTTTGTAGCATAATTCTAAGTAGCATACCTCAACTTAAAGTACAACATTTTCAAGAACATTTTGAACCTCTTTCCTTCTTTTTTGTTTCAAAAAAATCATAGGGATTTGAGTGACTGAAAGTAAGGCCCGTAACGCAAGGAGATAAAGTAAAGCAAATTCTACTTATGAGGAGTTCCTATGTAAAACTATCAATCATCTGTATACGTTGAAATATCACATGTGCTCCAAAATTGAAATAAAATACAGCAATAACAACACCAATAAGGCTCAAACCCAAACTAGTTGTGCCTACTATGTGAGTTCTCTATATCTTTTCTGCTTTATTGGATCTCATTCCAATATTCTTTGTCAAAAATAATTTATCTCATTCCAATATTAGGTACGGTCTCATTGTGTTTAAGACTCGGGATAACTAGTTCAATACTCGAGTTCTTAAATTTTAATTGTTACTCACATTTTCATCACTCTATGAAAATATATTTTCATCGTTCTTTCTTATTTTCAACTCTTACCTACTCCCTCCGTTCCAGTTTATATGAACCTATTTCCTTTTTGGTCCGTTCCAAAAAGAATGGCCCCTTTCTAAATTTGGAAACAATTTAGCTTAATCTTACAATTCTACCCTTAATGAGAAGCTTTTATAATCACACAAATACTCTGGGCCCCTTTTTAACTTGTTTAGTACCACAAATTCCAAAAGTCTTCATTTTTTCTTAAACTTCGTGCCCAGTCAAACAGGTTCACATAAATTGGAACAGAGGGAGTAGTATTTAGTCATCTTGATTTATGGAATGGATCAATGTCATTTTCTTTTTCAAAAAATTAATGGAATGGATCAAAATGCATTCACTAGGTAAAGTTTTTCCTACATGACGAGCAATTTTCTCAAGGAAAATACTAATAAACTCATCATTTTTACTGTTTGAAATGATTGAGTTAAATTCTATAAAAAGAATATTGTCTATAAGATCATTAAGAAAGGTATACAACTGCTCCAGGGATGGCCTAGTGCTTGACGCATGCTAGTACAACCTGGAGATCTTGTAGTTCCAACTACAACACTTGGTGTGGAGATCTTGTAGTTCCAACAACAACACTTGGTGTGACGCCAGGATACCTAGTCGATTAGTTGAAGTGCACGCAAGTTGGGCTAAATGATATACAAAAATAAAAAAATTTAAAAAGCATGTGTCTTGGCTCTCGCAGATATATAAATCAAAGCAACGCAATTTAGTCCGTCTTTAACAAACCTCAACCTCGTCCTTTCTGGTAACTATTGGGTGCAGAGCACATAGAAGAATGCTAATTATGGTTCTTTCCATCACAAAATAGGCATTAACAATTTTGAGATTTTTACTTCGAGCAGTAACAATCTTGCTGTTAAAACCAGTACCATTGCGTTCATCTGAAGGTTTTGCTTTCAATTAAAAAGGCATTCCAATTTTCACAAAAATAGTTATAGAATTTAACATAATAAAAGGCTTAATACATACTTTACCTCTCGGACTTGCAAAGAAATTCCTTCAACACACTTTTTCTTTATCGACATCCTTTTACATACCTTAACTAGTAAAAACGGAAACTATTACCCCCGCTAAAATAACATGTGGCATGCGCGCCAAAAACAAAAAAGGCAAGCATTTGAACAGCAAAATTGTGTTTGAGACATTATTTGAATGCCATATGTCCAACATATATATAGATTTCATCCCTTTCCATTCCAATTTATCACCTATTCTTTTGGCAGCTTTAATCCTTTTGTGAATGAATCTAGGCATTCAACCCAACACCTTAAGGCAATGCATAGAGTAAAATTGTGGCCTAGGACATTATAAACCCATTTGGTAACCGGTACACGGTCAATGAGAAACAAGTGTATTCTCTAATACCCTTTGCATGTGTAACCATATTCTTGGGTTTACATGTGAACGGAATAATATCATTTTCTAGAAGACTGAGGGTTGACCTGATGTAGAGAGATCAGGCTCAACAGGCCGAAGAGTGAACCTAGAGCTGAGAGGGGAGTACTAGGGAAAGTTTGTGACTCGAATGAATTGAGAGAGAGAAGCTTCGAGCAGCTCCATAGGCTAAGTTAAGGGAAGCAAATCCTAGAGTAATAGAATATGAAGAAAGAATGTGGTTGTACAAATAGGCTCACTAAAGTTTGGCTCTGATACCATAAGAAAGAATCTAAGCATCCAATCCAAAACCTTTAGGCAATGGGTGGAGTGGCCCAGTACATTATAAACCCATTTGCCAACCTCTATAAAATCGATGAAAGACAAGTGTATGCTCTAACACCTTGCATATTCATCTTCACGATTTGGTTAACAAAGGGAGTAGAAAAGGATATCAGCAAATGGGACCCATTGACAGTGCCATGAGTGTCTTCCCTCAGCATAAACAACCCTTAAATTACCATAATTTTGACCTCCTAATTGATGATTGAACATCTAAAGGTTTTTATTGGTAAAGTTCGTGGAAGACTTAAATGGAAAACATAGATGAGCGGAAGTGCACAGGGAATGTCTTGGGAGGACTGGCAATTCTCCCCATTTTTGCATATAGAAGGGCAGCTTACGATTTCACCAAACTCTAGCAATCAAGAAAATAATAATTTTTCTAAAGCAAATAGATGAAAGTACATCAATCAACAAGATGCAACATGAATGGTAGTGCTGGTGAGTTTTGTGTAGTGAAATAGTGAGGAGGGTTTGTCAGAAATGGCTTTCCGACCGAGTAAAAAAGCTCTACGCAGTCTGACCTATTGACTATATCCAACTAAGTCTTGATTGAGCAATATTTAAGCACATTTTAGGCCATCATTAGGCGGCAAAAAAGGATTAGACTTTCTTTGGAACATTTGTCAGCATTACAAAAAGTAAACACATTGCGCTAAAAAGCATCCTTTTTTTTTCCGTTGATTTCTTGTTGTTTGTTTTCCCAGATTTTCATAAGGGGGATTATAGTAACAGCAGTGCAGTAGTATTCCAAATAATCACATAGAAAGATGTGGGCTTGAAGAGAGAAAGAAAAGGGTAAATTAGCAAGATGAAAACTATTGTGGAGTTAAAACTGTGAATAATGAAACTCAAGAGAAGGAGTATTTTTCAGTTTTTCCCTTTTATTTTACATTATGACACGTGTTGCACACTCATTGGCGTGTGTCATGCACTTACCAAGAAGACATAGGAATCTTAGCTACCAAATTGACAAATTAAGGGTGTGTTAAAGGACTCCTGCTCCCTTTCTTTGCGGGAGTCCTTTAACACACCCTTAATTTGTCAATTTGGTAGCTAAGATTCCCCTGTCTTCTTGGTAAGTGCATGACACACGCCTATGAGAGTGCAACACGTGTCATAACGTAAAATAAAGGAAAAATTGAAAAATACTCCCTCACTCCCGCAAAAGAAGGGGTATGTAAAGAAAATATCCTGCAGGTCGGAGGGATAAAGTGTATAATGTTGAGTCCCAACAAGAGCATACAGACTGTCACTAGATGCTTCATGTGCCTACAACAATCACAAACTAATTGGCATCTCCAACTACATTGTCCCGTTGTCACAAATATTCCTTGCTATTTTGGTGCATGTTCCTTGCTATTTTTGGTCTCAGCTGGGTTATACCACAGAGCATCAAAGAAGCCTATGAATGTTGGTCCAGAAAAGTAGATAAGTCTATCAAAAAAGTCTATGATCCCTGCTTGCATTTTTTTGTGGGCGTTTGAACATAAAGGAATTGCAGATACTTTGATGGGATATCAACTCTCCCTTGCACACTTAAGGCTAGATGTCTCTTATGGTTGTATGATTGGCATAATTTAGCCCCTGCAAATTGACCTATTAAGTTTCTGGATTTTGTCAGCTCCCTAGCTTTAGCTTAGCTCTGTTTTTCAAAGCTGACCCCTCTATTATGTACTCTCCCTGTTTTGTATTTCTTGCATCTTCTTGATGCCAGCAATAAAATTCTCTTACTTCACAAAAAAAAAAAGGTATATAATATTGAAACCAGAACATCCTACATCTTTCTACTTTGGTTCCAAATGAACACAAGATATCCATTGACATACTAACGTTATCAGCAATAGAAGTAAATGTCATTTTAAGCTTAAAGTCCAAAAATAACTAGAAACCTTATATCATCTCCCAAATAATATCAATGTCAATCAATTATACTCTATTCAGGAAAGACAAATGGGGGTCCTCCAAAAACTAGATGTTATTCAAATTTCACAATTATCTTTTCACAGACATACAAGTCTCTAACCTCTAACCGGAGTAAATTCACTCGTCACAAGTACATGTGTAAGCAACTAAGCTATAATCCTAATTAGTTGGTATCGCAACTTCCATGATGTTCTGTTCTTAGCAAAATTTGCTTTGATTTTGAGGGATTACAGGTTACTTGAAACAACTTCCCTCTATGTAAATTTAAGTTTAACTCATCCTCTTTTAACACCTTCAATCATCGTATTGTTATACCTACTGACAAGTGCATTTTAACGTATAAGTAAGTGATGCAAGGCCAAGAATCCAAAAAATTCAAGAAGTTCAAGAATCCATTTAAGATTTTATTTCTTTTTCATAAAGATTAGGATTTCTTATTTCCTATGTCCTAGTAATTTGGTTCTTGATTTGGTAGGTTATATTTGTAGTTCTAGTCAAACTAGAATTCTTTTTCCTATTTTAGTTAGGATATGTTTTTTTAAACCTTATTCTTATTTTAGTTAAATTAGAACTAATTTTTCTTAACCTCATCAATTTTACTCATTGTATGGCTTTTTTAAAGGGTTCAATATGTTGAAAATAAAGGCTTGTGATTAGTTTTTTTGAGCATAAGCTTCAAAAACGTGATTGACTTTTTTGTTTCCTTTTTTTCGCTTTTCAATGCTTCTTGCAAACTTGTGGGATTGAGGAATGTGTGGGTAAGATTTTCTCCATCTTCCCTTTTTCTAACGTGATTTTGAAGAAGCTTTCGCTAGTTTTGTGAAAACTTTAGCAGGGTGCTTTTATTTTTCTCTGTTTTTTGTGCTTGAGAGGTGCAAAACCTTGAAAGTACAGCAATTTGGTATCAGAACACAGGTTCCAATTCTTGATTTGCTATCTTGTTCATCGTGTCACCAGACAAGGAAATAGCAAGCTCGGGATCCTCTTCAATGGATCTTAAATTATAAATTCAGAAATTAAGAACTACAGTCCTTGAACAAGACAATGAAGAAATTATGCATCTAGATGGCTTTAAAGTATAGCTAAATAGCTTGACAGAATCAGTGGGGCATGAATTAGTGGGAAGGTCTGGTTCTTCAAAATCAGCTAACAAATCCGCCACAATGCCTCCAACCTCCACCGTCACATAGCATACAGTGCTCCCTGGGCCTACCTAACACAGATTTCCTTGAAATAGGGGATTGGTTGATCGGAAAGCTCAGGCAGGAGTCTTACGTAAACACATAAGACAACGCTCTGAAGGCAGGCCCAGTCGGCCCTCTCCCCCCCTAACCGCCTATCTACTCGTGTTCGTAGCTCTTCCATTCATATCGATTTGGGTTTCTCCGCACCATATTTTGATATGCCTCTTCTTCGATCCGGAACTACCAGTGTTGTGAAGAGCGTGACGCGAGGAAAAGCGACAAGCTCCTTTTTGCTTAAAGCGAGAAGCGAGTGAAGCGGAATTTTTAAAAAAAAATATTAAACTAAAGAGTAGCATAAACTAAAGCACAAAATGAGCATCCTAATTGCCACCTTGTTGGTCTCGTTAACTCTTACAGAATACGCCCAAGGTCTTTCCTATCTTCTTTTGGTGCCATTAAAAGAACAATTGAATAACACATAAAAATGGCAGTAAGAACTAAGAATAAATGAAAAGAAAAAAAGGGCAGTAAGTATACGAAAAAAATGGCAGTAACCGAAACAAAAAAAATTGGGCAACATTTCGTTGCAATTTAAGACTGAAAAAGTGAAAGATGAAGAAGAAGAATGAGAAAAAGAAGAACTGAAGGGAAAAAAAAGTTTGCCAGCATTTCGGTGCTATTTTGAGACTGAAACAGTAAAAGAAAAAGAAGGAGGAGGAAATCACATACCTAAGCTTGAACTTGAAGTTGAAAAAGTGCAGAAAATGGGAACCTTAGTCGCCTGTTTTTCTTTGTTGTTCGACGATGTTTTAAAAAAAAGAGCTTTTTTAATTGGGAAAAAGGTCAGTTTTGTCCCTCTACTTCCGTAAATTATCCACGTTTGTACCTAGTTCTACTATCCATCCAAATACATACCCACCGTTAAGAAAGTAGACAAATTAGTCCCTAACCCTAACAGAATTCCAACGTGGCAGCGGGGCCCTTCTTTTTAACTGCCAACTACGGAAATTTTCAACCCAAATTAAAAAGACTCATTTCTATTATCTCATCCGAACAAAGACCGTAATTCCCAAATTTCTAACCCAAATTAAAAAGATCGTGATTCCCAAATTTTCAACCCAAATTAAAAAGATCGTGATTCCCTCATCTCTGTTACCACCGATGAAGACCTGGAAAACATGATCGAAGAATACGACCAGGTCACAATGTGAAATTAATTGCTCAAGATGTTCAGCCGGTACCGGATTCTCCGATGGTTGAAACGACGTCGTCTTTTGGTCGACAAATTCCACGCAGTTGCTCGCTAATTTTCCAATGATAAAGGTACACTGGAGGAGAATAATCAGAGGGTTGGGATTGTGGGATTGAAGAACAGTTTTCACAGTTAGGGGTTGGAGACAACAAAGTGGATTCGTCTTCGTCGCCGGCATCAACTGATCTAATTTCCGGAGCTGTATTTTCCGGTAACCCGGTGTGCCGGTAGTGGTTGGTGGGGATTATGGGAGTCGTGTTTCTTCAGATGATGAGAGATCGAAATAGTGTTGGCTATTGGAATATTGCTCAAACACAACTACAATAGTAATCTCCATAATTGCAGCAGTCAAAGCCTTTTGTTGTTCCTTCTGATTTAGCTCCCCCTCCCCCTCCCCCCAATTCAGTTTCAAGCTAAACAAATATAACTAAAGAAACGGGTCAAATAATAGAAATAGGTCTTTTTAATTTGGGTTAAAAATTTGCCTAGTTGGCAGTTAAAAAGAAGGGCCCCACTGCCACGTTGGAATTTTGTTAGGGTTAGGAACGAATTTGTCTATTTTCTTAACGATGGGTACGTATTTGGATGGATAGTAGAACTAGGTACAAACATGGATAATTTACGAAAGTAAAGGGACAAAACTGACCTTTTTCCCTTTTTAATTTTTAACGTTGGCAGCCTTAATATATAGAAGCGTTCGCTACTGTCGCTTCTCACGCTTCTCGCTTTTTGTGCAGAAGTGAGCGCTTTGTAACACCTGCTACGCTTCACATCACATAAGCGACCGAGTTCCCGCTTCGTTTCGCTTCGCGCTTTAAGCGTTGAAGCGAGCGCTTTTCACAACACTGAGTGTTACCACCACGTCTACCACTTCAATCAATTCAACCGTGTAGAGTAAGATATAGTGAGCAGGCTGAAAAGGTTGAATTTGACCAAGGCATAAGAGTACCAAGGCACCATGCCCAATATAACAAATATTTAGATAATCAAAAGGAGGGCAGAGAACAGAACTGATGGAGACCATTATAAAAGAGACGAGGAATATGTATTGGATCCACAAGTTGAGAATCTAACACCAAAGGTTTATGACGATCCAGTGGAGTATCCAACCATGAGTGTCGCTGACTTTCCGCCTTCAGAGATGCTCAACACCATATTGACTTGATTGTTGACTCTAAATTCCCAACAAGTCAACATGTTGCATTAATCTTAAAGTCCATAAAAATATGCATGAACAAGAGGAAGGATTACCTAAAAAGGTGTGGATAATAGAGAGTTTGAGGTATGTTGAAGAAACAAGATGTCTTCACGTTATAAATTATGTGGTTATCATCAAAGTGATTGTTGGTGTACAAGCGTTGCAATTAATGCATTCCCAAGAAGAGCGTGGATCTTCATGCTTAATTCAATGCTAGACATGGAGTTGGTTAAGTTTCATGAAGTTCTAACACCATTAAATTCATATTGTAAGTTGAAGTAAACGACAGAACCATGTACTAACCGAACCGAAGGAAGAGGTCTCATGTACAATCTCTGGCCCAAGAATCCGTCTCTCCCCGTTGATAGTCAACATAGAAAGATTATGTGGAGAAGTCTTGGTAGAAAGTTAAAACTTAGAAAGTGGGATTTAGTTCGATCAAATGCTAGTTTGCTTACAACGTGAAGAAGCTCTATGATAAGCTACCAAAATGCAAGTTGAAGCATGGCGAGCATTGGGTGCCCATTCTTTAGTATAGCAAATCTTGCGCCATCTATGGAGGCTGATAGACTCGGCTTTTCAACCAGGGGAGAGTGACGCAAGATCAAGAATCCAAGAAATTTAAGAAGTTCAAGAATCCATTCAACTTTCTTATTCTAGTTTAATTAGGATTAGTTTTCCTTAGTGTTATAAATAGCGTGAGCAAGGCGATGCGAGCAACCTACGCTATTTTGGCTCTGTTGCGTTGCTCGTAAAAGGCGAGCCCCTCTGCCTGTGTAGCGAGAGGCGAGCTGCGGCGTTGTTTTTTCAACAAAAAGAAAGAAAAATGTGTAGACATTAAAAGAAAAGACCAGCGACTTAAAACATTAGGGCTTGCAGCGATTTCACGTTTCTTTCTTCTTCAACCTTCAAACAACAGAGCAGCCAAGTTCACCCAGGACGATTTCGACCTGAAAGCTTCAAGTTTCTGCCATCCTCTTTTTCATCCAAGTCGACCCAGCCCAGGCTTCTCTTCTTCTTCGATTTTCTCCCTTCTACCTTCTCCCTTCACTTCCCTATTTTTTTTGCTCTATTCTTTGTCGAGCAACAGTGCAGCAAAAAATAGAATAGAGAGTCTGTTCGCAGCAGTACCACGCCTTGTTTTGCTATTATTATTGCTCTGTTTTTTCAATTCTTTAACTGTTGGGCAGAGGCAGAGAACTTCTTCAAAACTTCAAACCTTAAATTTCCTCCTTTTTAGAGTAGAATTAATTGCACATGAATCTACTATGACTATCTATTGAGTTTTTAATTTTTGAATTGATATATTTATTAATATATTATTGTTATTGAGTTTTTAGTTATATATATAATATTTTATTTTCTTGTATAAATTATCGCTTCACGTCAAAAAGGCGAGCGCTTCGTTGCGCGCCTATCGCCTCAGTGAAGCGGGCCCTCGTCGCTATTTGCAGTAAGGCACCATAATCTCAAAAACTAAAATAGTACTCCATCAACAAAGAGATTGCATTAGAGGAAGCTACACGATTCTCAAACAAAAATGACAGAATTATAGAAAAACAACTAGCAACCCAAAATTGATAGGACTAAACACAAGATATGTTATTTTTATCAAACATACTCTTAGCTACAAAGGAAAGCACGCTTTAGGCCTTTCAAGACCTTATAGAAGCAACATAATTGCTATAAGTGAGCTTTAGTTATTGAAACTAGTATTTATGCCATATATATCGAAGTATTAAGCTTATCTGCCTCTAAATTATAAGAAATAAAGTATTATTATAACTAAATAAGTAATAATAAAAAGGAAACTTTTATATTTTGCGTGCTCGACTTCAAAGACATTTATCGTTTTTCCACATCGAATTTGGTATAAAATAATACGTTAATTGCAACATAACTAATACAGGGATTTTATCAATACAATGATTTAAAAGCAACCAAACATAGTTAAATTGGAATTTCAGTAATATTCCAATTAATACATCCAACCAAACAACCCCTAAATGTTATTTGAAAAACAACAACAGCAAGAAGGTGATTTTTTTTTTTGGGTGGTGGGGGTGGGGGGTGTCAAATAGTTGACAATAAACAAGCAAAGCAGAAAATTCAAACCCAATTAATCAATGCCCAAAAAAAACAATCTAGGGCTAAACGAATGACCCAGAATATAAAATCAGAGCAGTATTGAGGAACAACAAACAAAATACTAGCATTGAACAGAATGCAGAAAATACAGGGTGAATTTATACCTGGATTCCTAGGGTTTGAATCCCGTTATTGCCAAGTGAAGTTTTTTGGGTGAATTTGAGCGAAAGTGTGTGTTTCTGGGGTCAGAGTCTTTTGCAATATAAAGAACAGAAGAGGGGTTTAGTAGATTTTGAGAATCCAATCAGTAAGGGAATAAGGAGTTATTTCTAATTCTATCCACTTGGACACTTTGAAGGGTCCCACCTCTTTGCCACCTAGGTTGGTACTACTTTTTTGTTTTTGTTGTTTTGTGAGAGAAAGTAGACCGTTACAATTCACAAATAGAGTAGTGGATTGTACAACGAAAAATGCCTAAAAGTATCACTCAACTAATGGAAATAGTTTATCTATGTCATCCGTTAAAAGGTCGGTCATTCATGTACTAACTTTATACTTTTGGCTTATTCATGCTACTAACCTTATAGTTTTGGCCTATTTATGTCATTATTCACTAACATTTAGTTTTTAAATAATAAAAATTAATTTTTCAACCTCACATTTGCTACGTGTCTTTATATTACTGGTTCTTCTTTACTTGACCCTACATTTCTTTTAACCCTAATTATGTATAATTAATCATGTTCAACCCGATAAAATCCAACCATCTTTTAACACATCCCTTAATTCCTTGTCACGACTCAAAATCCAATTAGTCGTGATGGCATTTAACCCAACCCGCTAGGTAAGCCAATTAATAACTATCTAATTTAATGATATTTTTTTTAACAAATAAATGATAAAATAACTTAATCTTAATACATTTCCCAAGGACTGGTAGTACAAATCACGAGCTTCTAAGATTTAGATTTTCAAAAAATAAATTGAAATAAACACAACATCGATTTCAAATAAATACGAATCATTGTAAAAATCATTGCTCAGTTTGAAACCGAATGAGTGATTTTTACAACTCACACTGAACAATGATTTTTCAATGATTTGTATTTATTTGAAACCAATGTTGTGTCTATTTCAATTCATCTTGTAAAAATTTAAATGTTAGAAGTTAATGATTTGTACTGCTAGGCCTTGGAAAATGTATTAAGGTTCAGTTATTTTATCATTTATTTGTTAAAAGAAATCTCATTAAATTGGATAGTTGTTAATTGACTTGCCTAACGGATTGGGTTAGGTGCCATCACGATTAGTTGGATTTTGAGCCTTGACAAGGAATTAGGGGTTGGGTTAAAAGATGGTTGAATTTTATCGGGTTGGGCATGGTTAATTATAAATAATCAGGGTTAAAAGAAATGTAGGGTCAAGTAAAGAAGAACCAGTAATATAAAGACACATGGCAAATGTGGAGTTGAAAAATTAATTTTTATTATTTAAAAACCAAAAATTGAACTGTTAGTGAACAATGACATAAATAGGCCAAAACTATAAAGTTAGTGAGATGAATAAGCCAAAAGTATAACGGTAGTCGCATGGACAGGCCGACCTTTTAACGGATGGCATAGATAAACCATTTTCATTAGTTGAGTTGCATTTTGAGGCCTTTTCCGATTGTACAATTTGAAAAGATCTTTATAATATTTTGGGTAATATGAATTAAATGCATTTTGCATTTTAAAGAGCTTGGGTAATCCAATTAATTGAGGTAGAATTAATATTATTATATAAACCTTTTATGTGCAATAATGTATTTTGAAGGAATAATACACGAGAGATACGAATTGTGTCCTGATCTTTTATATGTTGTCGTCAGTTATGTTTGACCCAAAAATTGATTTGAGAATAAATAATTAAATTTATATTTTCAGGCCATTAGTAATTTATTTGATTCGAGATAGGTATAAATAACAAAGAATGATACATAAGAAATAGCATAAAAGATTAAACAGAATGATAAAGCAGAGGAAATTCTTCTTAATTTTCAATTCCCAAGCAATATCCATTAGTGATCGAATTATAAAGCTAATAAAAAAGAGTCTAATACAAGATGATCTTTTGTATTCAATGAGTTTTTCTTCTATTTTTTTATGATCCTTCCTTGGACCGTTAGGGCTGCTTTTATAGTGATACCGGGAAAGTTGTTGTTCCGAGTTTCGAGTCAAAACGTCAGAGAATTAGGTAGTGGTGAGCAAGATCCTCGATAATGGCAACTGTTCTAACATAACGTTGATATCCACGATCTACGGATTAGGTTGGCTGAGACTCCGGATATACGCGTCCACTTTTTCGTATACTTGACCTTCCGATGACTATTATCGATCGGAAAAGAATCAAGATAAAAAGAAAGAATCAGAGCTGATCGGTAGATTTCTCGAAACAAACGAAAAGAAAACGAAAGATGAAACATAAATCATGGATCAACTAAGCCCTCTCGGGACTTTCTTAAAGAAGGAATCTCATCCCATAACAAGAGGACTTTCCGAACTCGGCAGAGGA
The DNA here is from genome assembly GCA_005239525.1 of Nicotiana knightiana. Classification (NCBI taxonomy): domain Eukaryota; kingdom Viridiplantae; phylum Streptophyta; class Magnoliopsida; order Solanales; family Solanaceae; genus Nicotiana; species Nicotiana knightiana. The sequence continues at coordinate 52,565 of ML432028.1, read as the reverse complement.
TCCCACTTATCTCGATCCCTGGATCTTAATTTCCACCGTGGAACTTTTCAGGTACGTCATTTGGGGAGGATAAACTTTACCCATACAAGTTAATCGTAAGATGTTCAACAAGTAGGCACCAGTTAAATTGAAAAATTTAATTTCAAGCTGGCTTATCTTTGACCTATGGTTTCTTGATCGGACAATTTTTTTAGCAAACAGTCTCTATCGTGACCAAAATCTCAAAGCTATCACCAATAACTAATGTAATTGTTACTAGCTCTTGTCCTAGCAATAAGCATCATTATTAACTTGTGTATCGATAACTTGCAGTCTTTTACCCCGAACTACATCAAAAAGGGCAGCAGGAGCTTAGAGCTCCCGCTATACGCGAGATCCGAGAAATCAGGGTCAGACCACAAGGGTCTATTGTATGTAGTCTTACCCTGCATTTCTGCAAGAGGTTATTTCCACGACTCAAACTCGTGACCTCCTAGTCACATGACATCAACTTTACCAATTACGTCATGGCTCCCCTTAAATCACCCTGGAACTACATGATTGCTACAAATTCGTAGCTTATCAATAAAGCATATGGTTATTGGATCATGGCCCATCTATGAGCACCACTTACTAATTTGTGATTTATATTGCAAGAATAAAGATTTTTGCTCCACTCTCAGCATTAGGCACTACTAATACATTTTAATTAAGTTCATAATTATCGTTAAAATCCAAATGATCCAAAAAAAAAAAAAAATTTGCATACTATCTCTTGAAGTTGTATCTTGTAGTCTAGATGGGTGTGGTTCTTTGAGTAATAGTAATGGTCTACAAAATACAATTTTATGTAAAGCTAAAAATAGGATTTTATTCTTAGCTACAATTTTATGTATCTCATTTTGCGTGCTAAATGAGGCTATAGAGTACATACTAGTAACATATTACTTAGACATGTTATTAGAAGTAATCTTGGGTCTAGGAAGAGCCCTAGGGCCAAACGAATTTGAAAAACTACGCGAACTAAAGTTTCAAATGAACTTGCACAAGATCCAATTTCAAACAAGCACAACTCCCAGAATATAACGAGTTAGTAGCATATTGCCATGCCAAAGTGTCAAATCAGAGCAAATATGCACTCTCTCCCGAGTAATTCATATTAAATAAGCACAGCTAATTGAGGGCCCTTCAATTAACTACAACTGAAACGTAGTTGAACAAATAGAGATTAACTGGGCAAACTATATTAACAGAATAAGAAGTTTATCTTTCAACAGGTTCCATCAAAACCCTAGACTAAATAATTTAGCTACTCATAATTATTTTCATAATAACAACAGCAAAATTTATCATGAATGATAAAAACACAAGGAAGAAAGGTAGAACTCGATGCCGAATTTTCCTCGTTGCCTCTTTCCTCTCCTTGCCTTGAACAAAACTATAAAAACCTTGATATCCTCTTTTTGAGCGAGCTGGACCTCTTATAGGTTAAGTGTAATTGCCCCCAAAAACTTCCAAATTTACCCCTAAAATTACCGACTTTCGGATTACTAGCGCGGTCGCGCTTGAACCGCGCATGGGCCGCGCTAATCGCGTTTCAAACTATCGTTGTTTCCTGGACTAGCGTGGCCGCGCTAATACCGCGCTTGGGCCGCGCTAATCAACTTCAGCACTGCCCAGGTTCTTCTGCTCTAGCGTGGTCGTGCTTGGCCCACGCTAGAGTGAATCATCTATTTATCTCTTCTTTTATTTCTTCTTTCACACGTACTCCACTCCGATGGGCTTTCCTTGCGTTAATTTATCTCCAAACATTGTCCTATGTCCTCATAATCACGACTTGCTTCTGCAAAACATAAAATTCATAATTAGAGCCATTTTTTCGTTATTTAACCTTCCTAGAACAGTGAAGCATAGTAAAGCTAGGCATAAATGGTTGCTAAACTACATAAATCTAGCCTATTATCAATACCCCACACTTAAATTATTGCTTGTCCCCGAGCAATCCACCATACTCTACAGAGGTTCCTTCACTAAGCACCCCCCTAACGTATCACACCAAGAACATATCACAAAAGTTGCGCCTAGTAGTGTACCTTTTTTGCCTCAAGAGTTGACTCTCACGTGTCGTGCAATATTCTTACTTACTCAACTTACTCCATACAAAGATCAAGACCTTTCCTTTGTGAATCAAGTGCCCTCACATCACACAAGAGAGTAGTTCCACAAGTAATAACATTAAGAACAATTAGGAACTCAGATAGACAAAATTCACTCACTCTCAGAAAAAACATTCATATGCCACAAAGATACACCATAGGCTTGCCTGTAGCGTACTACTCTACTAATCGAGCTCATTCAGTCTAAGATCAATTAGGACTTCATTTGTTTGTAATGTAGGCTAAGGGATGGGTATGATATATTTGGATATAGTGACTAACCTCCCTAAGAATTTAATACACTTACTTTCACTTTCAGCATTGTACTATGTCAGACCAGACATTCTACCACACTTCTATTTATAATACGCCAAACTGCTTTAGGTACAGTTGTATCAAGTCACCACTTACCAAGGACTTCATTTATTTATTCTTTTCTATTTTTCTTTTTTCTTTTTTCATTTAAGTGGCGCTTACCATTATTATTTTCTCTTTTCAAAACACTGCGCATTTCTCCCTATTTCGTTGGTTCCACTCAAAAGCCAAACTAGCCACCCCACACTTTAACTGTTACATATCTCACACAACTCAAGTGCTCATGGAAGGTAAAGAGGTTCAAATAGATGGGCCATTCAAACAATTGGGTAAGGCTTGTAATGTGGTTGCCAAAAAATAGGCTTATAGGCTCACCGGGGTTGACTACGATATATCACATTTAGGTGGGTATACTTTATATATCTGGCTTAACAAAGAAATGCCTATATCACTTCTAAGACTAAATAAAGCTACTATTTCGCTTTGCAAACACATATGGCAAGTTCTAGGCATCAAATGCAGAGCATAGAATACAATACAACTCACACACATATGGCACATGACTCACTCCAGATTGGCTTATCAAAACACTCTCGTTTGAGTACTCAAGTCAGTTACAAACATACAATTTAAGGCACTTAACAATAATCAACAACTGAGACTAAGCATCACACTCTAATGTCTAATGTGTTCAGGTGTAACAACGCTAAGTGATTCTCTTCCTATCTCAACTCATAGCCCATAAGTACCACCTACAAACTAAAAACACAATAAACAAAAACTATCTATAGCCGGTTCAAGCAAAACCCTTGAAAAAGAACCGCGGCCCAAAGAAAAACCAAGGGGGAGTTACTACACTACCTAGAATAGAAAATCTTTTTGGTATTTCCTTTACACTTACTTCTCTCAAGAAAACTGTCTAGGAGATCCGTCGTCGGGACAAGTCGACTCATATAATTAAACTGCTACTCAAAACCAAAAACAAAAGAAAACAAAACCCAAGAGAAAACAAATGAAAACATATAACAATCACGTTCCTAGATATATATACATACAATGAAGTAACCCCCACCCCACACTTAAAAGGAAGACATGTCCTCATGGCATTCAAAATAAAGCAATGTGAGGTAAAGGAACTGCCCTGATGGATCAATCTTGATCGGAGACCGTCCCCGGGTCCAGATGACATGCACGACCCAGAGCTCTCAGCCAGCCCATGATTTTCTTCTCTGATTTAACATGCCGGGCAACCACTGCATCAACACGCGTTCCTAAGTCAGTGACCGAGGTACGCAACCCTGTCAGCTCCTGCTCTAGATAGTCCAACCTCTGACTCTGACTGACCCTAGACGGTCCTGCTATGTCGGTAACATGCTCATGAGTGGGCAACTCATCTCCCACTTCTACCTGCTCGTCCTCCTCCTCCTCAGGAGCATCCTCCCTATTAGCACCACCAGCCGCCACATGATCCTTCCCAATAGTTACATTGTCTTCTCGAAAGGCAACCTCTTTATGCACTTTTCCATCTACTCTCAAATTTTCCGACACCTGAGCTGCACTGCATAATCTAGTAACAAGGGAGGGGAAGAAAAAGCCATACCTCTTGATGGGACAGTGAGTGAACATCTCCTCATGAATGATCTTGGCCACGTCAAAGTCGTGGCCATTCATGAAACACCAGATCAAACAAGCACGAGGAGCATTCACTTCTGTGGTGTTGTGGGACGGGATCAGGCGGTTGTTGATAAGATATAACCAGCACTTCCCTTCAAAGGTTAGTGCCGACGACTTGAATTTATGCCTGTATTGCATCCACACAATCTCTTTGCCAGGTGCACAGATAGTTGGAAATAATGTCTCCCACTGAGTGTAGCGTCTACTATACACCTCATAGAAATCTTTCATCTCCTCCACGAGACCTGGCAGCCTGTAGGCTCTCCGAATAGCTTCCACAAAGGCGTCAACAGGCCTCTTTCGCACGGTGACCACATCATTCTTATGCTCCGAAACGTTTGCATAAAATTCTCTCACCACCAGCGCATTGGCTTCGTCCGGATATTCAAAGAAAACATCTAACCTACGCCGGAGCAGCTCATTGTAAATGTTTGGACAGTCATGCTAGAGGGACGCTATGTCTATGCCCCGTTCTGGTATTGGTTTCTTTGATTCCTTTTCAGTAAATCGTCCCTGAGCTGCAGCGAAGACGAACTTGTTGCTATCATAAGAACAGGCATCAGTTGACGCTCGTGCTCTAGATTATTCCGTTTGTCCGATGGATGAAGGACCGGTGGCTTGGCGCTTTCTGAGGGGTGCCATATTACCTATAATAAGGAACATCATTAGCACAGTACAAACGAGGTGACCCAATTGTGGTTACTCATACTTCACCCTTACAATTGGTCACAATTATCATTGACACTCGCTGTGGCATTTTAACAAACACGTTGTGGGCATCATTCACCGAAGCCCCCCTATGACACATGTTATAATCCAATTTCCACCAAAATTTCACCAAATTCACCCAACTACATTGAGAGTGACAACTACACATACGCCACCACCCACAAGAAACTAAGTATACACTACAATTTACTTCTAAAAAATAAAACCTAAACAGGAATTCAAAAGAAAAACTAACAAAATTAGGGAAAAAGAAAATCTTACCTGGGGTGGGAGAAGAGTGTGAGAATTGAAGAAGAGTGGTGGGGGATTAGCTTGAACTTTTGGGAAGATTGGGGCGGTGGTGAGGGTGAATGAGATTTTGAGATTTTGTTTGGGAGTAGTGAGGGAGAGGAATAGTTTTTGGAGAGGAATAGTTTTTGTGGGAATATGAGAAAGGGGGTTAGGGTTGGGTGAATAAGAAATAAGTGAAAGATAATGAAAATCAAAATAAATAAAAAATTAAACTAACTACAACAAGCCTGCCGGGCGACCTAATGAGCACGGTCTTAGCGCGGTTCGAGCGCGGCCGCGCTTGTGAGGCAGATTACTAGGCGATTAGCGTGGCCCTGAGTGTGGTTGAAGAGCATTCGTGCTTGTAGTGTTGGTACGAGGCAGACTGAACCCCAATTAGCACGATTGTAGCGTGGCCGCACTACCTGGAGGCAGAACACTTGGCGTTTAGCGCGGCCTGAGCGCGACCACGCACCTAGCATCGACTATTTGCCCTTTTTTAACCTTTTCCCCCCACGTTGGCTGACTTATCATTCGCCTGATCTCACCTGCATGTGTTAGTACTTACAAACAGTCAACTACAGTTCTAACTACTCTACATTCACTACGCGTTGGGTTGCCTCCCAACCAGTGCCTTAGTTAATGTTGTGGCAGGACAATTACAACAAGTCAATGGGTTTCCTTACATGCAGTGCCTGATTTAACGCCGCGACACGACGCAGATGAGCACATTTAAGGCTCGCTCTACCTCTGAGGTTCAGTCAGATGTATCACTGACACTTTCTTGGTTTCATCAATGCCTGCATACAGTTTCAATCTGTGCCCGTTAACTCTAAATGTGTGGGGATCTTTTTCTAAAGCAATCTCTATGGCACCTGAAGGGAGCACTTCGACCACACGAAATGGCCCAGACCATCGTGACTTGAGTTCGCCCAGAAATAGCCTTAGTCTTGAATTATAAATCAACACCATATCTCCGAGTTAGAAGTTTCGCTCAACAATGTTCTTATCGTGCAACCTCTTCATTCTCTCCTTGTACAACCTCGTGCTCTCGAAAGTAAGATATCGGAACTCATCTAGCTCATGCAATTCTGTGACTCTATTTATGCCCGCCGCCTCAATGTCCAGATTTAACTGTTTCAGTGTCCACCGGGCTCTATGTTCTAGTTCCACTGGAAAGTGACGGGCCTTACCGAACACCAACTTATATGGTGACATACCAATTGGTATTTTGAAGGCGGTTCTGTAGGCCTAGAGTGCATCATCTAGATTTTTCGCCCAATCAGTTCTTGTGGCGTTCACAGTTTTAGCCAGCACACTCTTTATTTCTATATTAGACACTTCGACCTGTCCACTGGTCTGAGGATGGTATGGGGTTGCCACCTTTTGGCGCACATCGTACTTTGCTAGCAATTTCTCGAAGGCTCGATTGCAGAAGTGCGTGCCTCCGTCATTGATAATGGCTCTCGGGATCCCGAAACGGGTGAATATATTCTTCTTCAAAAACCCAACCACCACCCTTGCATCATTGGTGGGGAGAGCTGCAGTTTCCACCCATTTTGACACATAATCTACAGCAACAAGTATGTACTTATTTCCATAGGAGCCGACGAAGGGGCCCATGAAGTCTATCCCCCATACATCGAACACTTCAACCTCTTGAATTGGGTTTATGGGCATCTCATGGTGGCGGGAGATGTTCCTGGTTTGCTGACATTCATCACAGCCCTTCACCCATTGATGTGCATCCTTAAACACAGTTGGCCAGTAGAACCCGACTTCTAGAACTTTTGTTGCCGTCCTGACTCCTCCAAAATGTCCGCCATATGTTGATGCGTGAACCTACAAAACAGAAGATTGTTTTATCTCGGGGACACACCTCCGGATCATATTGTCAACACAAATTTTAAACAGATAAGGTTCATCCGAGTAATATATGCGGCAGTCACGGTAAAACTTTTTCTTTTGCACAGAGGAAAGGTCATAGGGGACTATACCACTTTCCAGGTAATTTTTAATGTCTGCCTACTATGGCACTTCCTCAATGCTTGTAGCGAGTGGTTGCTCGTCTGGAAAGGTTTCCAGAATATCCTCTTCCTCAACTGAGTTTTCAGCTCCTTCAAGTCACGATAGATGATCCGCGACTTGGTTTTCCGTGCCCTTACAGTCACGAATCTCCAGGTCGAACTCTTGTAGTAGCAGCACCCAATGAATCAGGCGGTTTGAACTCCTTTTCAATCAGGTACCTGAGAGCAGCATGATCAGTATATACAATTACCTTAGAGCCAATCAGGTATGATCTGAACTTGCTGAATGCGAACACCACAACCAGCATCTCCTTCTCAGTCATAGTGTAGTTCAGCTGGGCTCCACTCAATGTTCTAATTGCATAGTAAATTGGGTGCATTATCTTATCTTTTTGCTGTCCTAACACTTCTCCCACTGCATAGTCACTGGCGCCACACATGAGTTCGAACGGTTGCTCCCAGTCGGGGGCAACAATGATAGGTGATGTGACTAACCTCTTCTTCAACTCTTCGAATGCTACCCGACAATCATAGAAAATACGAAAGGGTGATCTTTTTCTAACAACTTACACAGAGGGTTGGAAATTTTTGAGAACTCTTTGATGAATCTCCGATAGAAATCGGCATGCCCGAGGAAGCTCCTGATTTCTTTGAGCGATGTGGAAGGTGGAAGCTTTGCTATCACATCGACTTTCGCCCGATCCACCTTGATTCCCTTTCTTGATACCGGGTGTCCCAAGACTATACTCTCTTGTACCATGAAATGTCATTTTTCCCAATTGAGTACAAGGTTAGTCTCGATACACCTTTTTAACACTCGAGTCAGATTTGTAAGGCACTCATCGAATGAGTTTCCCACCACTGAGAAATCATCCATGAACACCTCCATTATATATTCGACCATGTCAGTGAATATGGCCATCATGCACCTCTGGAATGTGGCGGGTGCATTGCATAGGCCAAAAGGCATTCTACGTAAGGCAAAAATCCCATATGGACATGTGAACGAGGTCTTCTCTCTGTCCTCTGGTGCAATGGAGATTTGGTTGTACCCTGAGTACACGTCCAGAAAATAGAAGTGGGACCTCCCTGCCAGTATGTCAAGCATCTGATCAATGAAGGGAAGTGGGAAGTGGTCTTTCCGGGTGGCCAGATTCAATTTCCTATAGTCCATACAAATTCTCCAGCATGTGACGGTTCTTGTAGAGATCAGCTCATTGTTATCTTTTTTTACCACCGTCATACCACCCTTCTTAGGAACACATTGAACCAGGCTAACCCAGTTGCTGTCAGAGATGGGGAAAATGATTCCTGCATCTAACCACTTAATAATATCCTTCTTCACCACTTCCTTCATATTGGGGTTCAGCCTTCTTTGGTGTTCCCTGGAAGGTTTGTGCCCCTCTTCCAACAGAATATTATGCATACAATATGTCGGGTTGATCCCCTTAATGTCTGCCATGGTCCACCCAATGGCAGTCTTGCACTCTATGAGTACCTGCAAAAGTTGTTGTGCATGCACATCTAACAAACTAGATGAGATAATAACAGGTAATATGGAGTTAGGCCCTAGGAATGCATACCTGAGATGGGTGGGCAGTGGATTCAACTCCAGCTTTGGTGGTTCTTCTATGGATGGCTTGGCTGGAGGGGTTTCTCTTTTTTCTAAGTGCAGGGGATCAAATTCAAGTGATCTCTTCCAAAAGCCTTTGCCCTCAAGAGCCAGCACCCCTTCTGCCAATTCTTCCCCATTCACCTCATCTAAATTCATAAGACATGCAGCAAGAGGATCCTCAATGGTCAAGGTCTCATCATCCTCTTCCAGGATTACATCCACGACATCAATAAGTGAATAATTGGCGAATTCACTTGGTCGCCTCATAGATTTCTGCACGTTGAATGTTATCTCCTCATCGTTCAAACTCATCTTGAGCTCCCCAGTTTCACAATCAATGAGAGCTCACCCTGTGGCCAAGAACGGCCTTCCCAAAATTATGGGAATTTCTTCATCCACCCTACAGTCAAGAATTACAAAATCTACAGGGAACACAAATTTCTCTACCTGCACCAGCACGTCATCCAGAATACCTGAGGGTCTTTTCACAGTCCTGTCGGCCAGTTGCAACAACATAGATGTCAGTCTTGATCTTCCAATCCCCAACCTCTTATAGATAGCCAGGGGCATAAGATTAATGTTGGCCCCCAAATCACAGAGTGCCTTGGCAAAGGCAAAGTTACCAATGGTGCAGGGAATTATGAAACTACCTGGATCAGACAACTTTTCAGCAACTGGTCTAGTCACCACAGCACTGCAGGTCTGAGTTAGAGTCACTGTGGCCAAGTCTTGGAAGTCAAATTTTTGGGACATCAAGTCCTTCATCATTTTTGCATAACCAGGCATCTCCTTCAAAGCATCAATCAATGGAATATTTAGCTGAATTTGTTTCAACATCTCCAAGAACTTCTTGTATTGCTCATCTTTCTGGTACTTGGCCAGCCTCTGTGGGAATGGTGTTGGAGGTCTCTTCTTCCCAATGATTTGGGTTTTCTCTTTGTCAGACACTACCTCTACTACCGGCTCCTGGGATGTCTCAGCTTCTTTCTCAGCCTTAATCTGTGTGTTGGTTTCTTTCTGGGAAGACTGCACTGTCACCTCTGTCAGTCTTGCTGAATCATCTAGCTCAATGGGCACTGGTACAAGTGTCTCAGCCTGTCTTCTTTCTCGAGCCCTCTCTTGCTCTAAGTCTAGGTCTCTTCCGCTACGTAGACTCACTGCCATCAGCTGCTTTGGGCCCTGATCTTTTGGATTTACCTGAGTGTCTGCAGGTAATGTCCCATGAGGACGATTATTCAATGACATCGAAATCTGACCCAATTGCACTTCAATGTTCTTTATGTCTGACTCATGTGCATCTACTCTTTTAGTCATTTTTGCATTTGACCCAATAACCTACTGCATCATTTCCTCGAGTTTAGCAAACCCATCTTCCTGTCTCCCACCGTGTTGCTGCTGAGGAGGATGATAACCCTGTTGCTGATTTTGGTTGTTGTACCCCAGTGGGCTTTGGTAGGGCGCCACATTACCATGAGGTCGCATGGATCCCATATTTCCATTGTTGTGCTGCGGTTAGATTGGCCTGTATGGCTGATTCTGCTGGCCCCAATTCTGACCACCCTGTCTCTGACCCCCATAATTAGACACATAATTCATGTTCTCAGGGTAGTGATGGTGATTGCTTTCAGCATTCCACTGGCTACCAATTGGCTGACTAATGCAAGATGTGCATAAGCCCCCATTGGTTGTATTTACAATGTGCACCTGCTGCTTCTGCCCTGACTCTTCCACCTTTTTGGTGAGTATGCTCATTTGTGTCATTAAGGTGGCCATATTTTCAGCAAGAGTGTTGGCTGGATCTAAGGCCACTGAGTGAACTACTGGACTGATGGGTGCATTCATGGTTGTCCACCCCGAATTTTGTGCCATCTTGTCAAGCAGGATCTGGCTTTCTCTCCATGATTTGCTCAAGAATGCTCCACCAGCTGAAGCATCAACATTAGCCTTCACGCTATCTTCCAGACCCATGTAAAACCGTTGCCCCAACATCTTCTCTAGAATACCGTGGTGCGGACATATAACCAACATCCATTTGAATCTTTCCCATGTTTCTTGCTATGTTTCCGTTGGTTTCTGTCTGAAGTTCAAAATTTCATCAATTTGCTAAGCACTCTTGTTGGGTGGATGAAACTTGTTTACAAATTGTTTGACTAACTCCTCCCATGTATTGATGAAATTGATAGGAGTGAATTTAGCCAAGTCTGGGATGTTCCTGTCACTGAGAATGGAAATAACAACAGCTTTATTGCTTCCTGAGTCACATTGGGCTGCCTTTGAGTTTTGCAGATTGACAGGAAATTCTTAAAGTGTTGTTGAGGATCTTCAATGTATGACCCCGAGAATAGTTCCTTGTTTTGCAACAAATGCAGCATGTTGTTTGTGATTTGAAAAGATTCAGCCCGTATCTGCGGGACTATTATCGTTGTGGCCAAATTCTCTGTTGTGGGTTGTGCCCAGTCATATAGGGCAGCCTCTGGCTGCGCAGCTGGGTCTACCACGTTATCCCCATTATTGTTTCTGTTGTTCACCAGCTCTGCCATGTCTGGTTCAAGTTGTTCCGTTGATTGTTGTTGTTTGCTTTTCTGGTTGGCTCGATTCAAGGCCTTGAAACTTTATCGGGATCTGATAATGCTTCAAACACTTCATCAGTTCTCGATGAGTTTCTAGGCACGCACCTGTACAACCAAGTTAGCAAACGTTAGAATTTCAATGTACGGATTGAAAAGGAAGAAAGTTGATTACACTAAGAATTTTTTTTGTATTTCATTCAACTGTAATTGATAACACCGTTAATTCTCCGGCAACGTTGCCAAAATTTGATCATGCTCAACTATGCCTTATAAAAAAGACTAAACGGTCGTTGCAAATATAATCCGGGTATTTAGCCCAAAGTCGAATCCCACAAGGAATTAACCTATCAATTACTTTGCCAAAGTCACTAAATTCTCCATAATCAACTTCCCAGATATTTTGAATAACAATTGGTGATATTTCTACTATGACTGAATAAGATTAATTAAACTAAGAGCTAACTAAGACTAAGTTGTAAGCAAATAAGAGAAGGGTCTAAGGTTGTGATTTCCCCTATTGATGGAATCCTTTCCTGTTATGTGTCATACAGATTTGCCGAATCTTCTCTATCGATCATGAGCACTCTTACTACCGTAAATCTCCCCCGAGTAATTGCGACAATTCACTAGATGCACTTGTTATCAATCTGTATTTCTGAAAATAAAACAATAATAATTTCTGAAAAATACAGAAACAGTAAGAAACCTCACTAGCGCGGGCTCTAGCGTGGGATTAGCGCGGTCGCGCTAGTGGAATATACTAGGGACAGTGAGAAACCTGACTAGCGCGACCACTAGCGCATGCTGAGAACGGGCGCTGGTCCATGCGTCCTTAGCTTTTTCTATGAAAAATAATATAAGAATAAACCGAGCCCACTGAATACACAGTGTATCCTTAAGGAAATTATTCCGCTCAAGTACCCGAGGTGTTGGAATATATCATCCCAGGATAGAAGGATTTAACTCACCAAAGTGTTGGTACCAAAAATGTCGGTGATCAACGAACCACTCGAAGGCTTTAAAACACACTGGAATATTTTGTGAAGAAGAAGATCAGAAAATTTAGTAAGTAAAAATTCTGGTATTCAAGGTATATTTATAGCCAATTTAGTACTGTTTCTGAAAAAGTTTTGCAACCTTTCAGAACAGCCATAGCTGTTTTGAACAGGTATGAATATTGCGGAAAATTTAAATTTAAAATAATCCAGGAAAGAAAACGGGTCGGACAGGACCGAGTCGCGGGTCGCGGGTTTCCGGATTTGAAACTTTTCCATTAATTAATTAAATAATTTGAAAATAATTTTGTCCAAAAATATTAATCAATCAATCGATCTTTGACCAAATCCAAATCCAAATCCGAAGCTGTGGGAACATGCGTGAATCCTTTCAGAACAGCCATAGCTGTTTTGAACAGTATGAATATTGCGAAAAATTAAAAAACGGATTTAAAATAATCTGAAAAAGAAAACGGGTCGGACCGGACCGGGTAGCGGGTCGCGGGTTTTCGGATTTGAAACTTTTCCATTAATTAATTAAATAATTTGAAAAGAATTTTGTCCAAAAAGATTAATCAATCAATCTTTCTTTGACCAAATCCAAATCCAAATCAAAATCTAAATCCAAATCCGAAGCCGAATACCTTGAATACCAAATCCAAATTCTGGTATTCAAGGTTTATTTATAGCTAATTTAGTAGTAGTCCAGGCGTCCTTAGTTTTTTCTATGAAAAATAATATAAGAATAAATCGAGCCCACTGAATACACAGTGTGTCCTTAAGGAAATTATTCCCCTCAAGTACCCGAGGTGTTGGAATATATCCTCCCAAGATAGAATGATTTAACTCAACGGAGTGTTAGTACCAAAAACGCCGGTGATTAACGAACCACTCGAAAGCTGTAAAACACGCTGTAATATTTTGTGCAGAAGAATAAGAAGAAGATCAGAAAATTTAGTAAGTAAAAATTCTAGTATTCAAGGTATATTTATAGCTAATTTAGTACTGTTTCTAAAAAGGTTTTGCAACCTTTCAGTACAATCATAGCTGTTGGAACATGTGTGAATCCTTTAAGAACAACCATAGCTGTTTTGAACAAGTATGAATATTACGGAAAATTTAAAAACGGATTTAAAATAATCCGGGAAAGAAAACGTGTCGGACCGGACCGTGTCGCGGGTCGCAGGTTTTCGGATTTGAAACTTTTCCATTAATTAATTAAATAATTTTAAAAGAATTTTGTCCAAAAAGATTAATCAATCAATCGATCTTTGACCAAATACAAATCCAAATCCGAAGCCGAAGCCGAATACCTTGAATACCAAATCCAAATTCTGGTATTCAAGGTTTATTTATAGCTAATTTAGTACTAGTCCAGGTGTCCTTAGTTTTTTCTATGAAAAATAATATAAGAATAAATCGAGCCCACTGAATACACAGTGTGTCCTTAAGGAAATTATTCCCCTCAAGTACCCGAGGTGTTGGAATATATCCTCCCACGATAGAACGATTTAACTCACCGGAATGTTGGTACCAAAAACGTCGGTGATTAACGAACCACTCGAAGGCTGTAAAACACACTGGAATATTTTGTGCAGAAGAAGAAGAAGAAGATCAGAAAATTTAGTAAGTAAAAATTCTGGTATTCAAGGTATATTTATAGCTAATTTAGTACTATTTCTGAAAAGGTTTGCAACCTTTCAGAACAACCATAGCTATTGAAACATGTGTGAATCCTTTCAGAACAGCCATAGTTGTTTTGAACATGTATGAATATTGCGGGAAATTTGAAAAACGGATTTAAAATAATCCGGGAAAGAAAACGGGTCGGACCAGACCGGGTCGCGGGTCGCTGGTTTTCGGATTTGAAACTTTTCCATTAATTAATTAAATAATTTTAAAAGAATTTGAAAATAATTTTGTCCAAAAAGATTAATCAATCAATCGATCTTTGACCAAATCCAAATCCGAAGCCGAAGCCGAATATCTTGAATACCAAATCCAAATTCTGGTATTCAAGGTATATTTATAGCTAATTTAGTACTAGTCCAGGCATCCTTAGTTTTTTCTATGAAAAATAAATTAAGAATAAATCGAGCCCACTGAGTACATAGTGTGTCCTTAAGGAAATTATTCCCCTCAAGTACCCGAGGTGTTGGAATATATCCTCCAAGGATAAAATGATTTAACTCACCAGAGTGTTGGTACCAAAACCGCCGGTGATTAACGAACCACTCGAAAGCTGTAAAACACACTAGAATATTTTGTGCAGAGGAAGAAGAAGAAGATCAGAAAATTTAGTAAGTAAAAATTATGCTATTCAAGGTATATTTATAGCTAATTTAGTATTGTTTCCGATAAGGTTTTGCAACCTTTCAGAACAACCATAGCTGTTGGAACATGTGTGAATCCTTTCAGAACAACCATAACTGTTTTGAACAGGTATGAATATTGCGGGAAATTTAAAAAACGGATTTAAAATAATCCGGGAAAGAAAACGAGTCGGACCGGGTCGCGGGTTTTCGGATTTGAAAATTTTCCATTAATTAATTAAATTAATCAATTAAATAATTTGAAAAGAATTTTGTCCAAAAAGATTAATCAATCAAACGATCTTTGACCAAAACCAAAACCAAATCCAAATCCAAATCCAAATCCGAAGCCGAAGCCGAATACCTTGAATACCAAATCCAAATTCTGGTATTCAAGGTATATTTATAGCTAATTTAGTACTAGTCCAGGCGTCCTTAGTTTTTTCAATGAAAAATAATATAAGAATAAATTGAGCCCACTGAATACACAGTGTGTCCTTAAGGAAATTATTCCCCTCAAGTACCCGAGGTGTTGGAATATATCCTCCCAAGATAGAACGATTT
The DNA here is from genome assembly GCA_005239525.1 of Nicotiana knightiana. Classification (NCBI taxonomy): domain Eukaryota; kingdom Viridiplantae; phylum Streptophyta; class Magnoliopsida; order Solanales; family Solanaceae; genus Nicotiana; species Nicotiana knightiana. The sequence goes on along the minus strand of ML432028.1, from coordinate 37,359 downwards.
AACTCACCGGAGTGTTGGTACCAAAAAAGCCGGTGATTAACGAACCACTCGAAGGCTATAAACACACTGGAATATTTTGTGCAGAAGAAGAATAAGAAGATCAGAAAATTTAGTAAGTAAAGATTCTGGTATTCAAGGTATATTTATAGCTAATTTAGTACTGTTTCTGAAAAGGTTTTGCAACCTTTCAGAACAACCATAGCTGTTGGAACATGTGTGAATCCTTTCAGAACAACCATAGCTGTTTTGATCAGGTATGAATATTGCGGAAAATTTAAAAAACAGATTTAAAATAATCCGGGAAAGAAAACGGGTCGGACCGGACCGGGTCGCGGGTTTTCGGATTTGAAACTTTTCCATTAATTAATTAAATAATTTTAAAAGAATTTTGTCCAAAAAGATTATTCAATCAATCGATCTTTGACCAAATCCAAATCCAAATCCGAAGCCGAATACCTTGAATACCAAATCCAAATTCTGGTATTCAGGGTATATTTATAGCTAATTTAGTACTAGTCCAGGCGTCCTTAATTTTTTCTATGAAAAATAATATAAGAATAAATCGAGCCCACTGAATACACAGTGTGTCCTTAAGATAATTATTTCCCTCAAGTACCCGAGGTGTCTGAATATATCCTCCTAGGATAGAACGATTTAACTCACCCGAGTGTTGGTACTAAAAATGCCGGTGATTAACGAACCACCCGAAGGCTGTAAAACTCACTGGAATATTTTGTGCAGAAGAAGAAGAAGAAGATCAAAAAATTTAGTAAGTAAAAATTCTGGTATTCAAGGTATATTTATAACTAATTTAGTATTGTTTCTAAAAAGATTTTGCAACCTTTCAGAACAACCATAGCTGTTGGAACATGTGTGAATCCTTTCAGAACAACCATAGCTGTTTTGAACAGGTATGCATATTGCGGGAAATTTTAAAAATGGATTTAAAATAATCCGGGAAAGAAAATGCGTCGGACTGGACCGGGTCGCGGGTTTTCGGATTTGAAACTTTTCCATTAATTAATTAAATAATTTTAAAAGAATTTGAAAAGAATTTTGTCCAAAAAGATTAATCAATCAATCGATCTTTGACCAAATCCAAATCCAAATCCAAATCCAAATCCGAAGCCGAAGCCGAATACCTTGAATACCAAATCCAAATTTTGGTATTCAAGGTATATTTATAGCTAATATAGTACTAGTCCAGGCGTCCTTAGTTTTTTCTATGAAAAATAATATAAGAATAAATCGAGCCCACTGAATACACAATGTGTCCTTAAGGAAAATATTCCCCTCAAGTACCCCAGATGTTGGAATATATCCTCCTAGGATAGAACGATTTAACTCACCGGAGTGTTGGTACCAAAAACGCCGGTGATTAACGAACCACTCGAAGGCTGTAAAACACACTGGAATATTTTGTGCAGAAGAAGAAGAAGAAGATCAGAAAATTTAGTAAGTAAAAATTCTGGTATTCAAGGTATATTTATAGCTAATTTAGCACTATTTCTGAAATGATTTTACAACCTTTTAGAACAACCATAGTTGTTGGAACATGTGTGAATCCTTTCAGAACAGCCATAGCTGTTTTGAACAGGTATGAATATTGCGGAAAAATTTAAAAATCGGATTTAAAATAATCCGGGAAAGAAAACGTGTCGGACCGGACCGGGTCGCTGGTCGCGGGTTTTCGGATTTGAAACTTTTCCATTAATTAATTAAATTAATCAATTAAATAATTTGAAAAGAATTTTGTCAAAAAAGATTAATCAGTCAATCGATCTTTGACCAAATCCAAATCCAAATCCGAAGCCGAAGTCGAATACCTTGAATATCAAATCCAAATTCTGGTATTCAAGGTATATTTATAGCTAATTTAGTACTAGTCGAGGCGTCTTTAGTTTTTTCTATGAAAAATTATATAAGAATAAATCGAGCCCACTGAATACACAGTGTGTCCTTAAGAAAATTATTCCCCTAAAGTACCCGAGGTGTTGGAATATATCCTCCCAGGATAGAACGATTGAACTCACCGGAGTGTTGGTACCAAAAACGCCGGTAATTAACGAACCACTCGAAGGCTGTAAAACACACTGGAATATTTTGTGCCGAAGAAGAAGAAGAAGAAGATCACAAAATTTAGTAAGTAAAAATTTTGGTATTCAAGGTATATTTATAGCTAATTTAGTACTGTTTCTAAAAAGGTTTGTCAACCCTCCAGAACAACCATAGCTGTTGGAACATGTGTGAATCCTTTCAAAACAGCCATAACTGTTTTGAACATGTATGAATATTGCGGGAAATTTAAAAAAACGGATTTAAAATAATCCGAAAAGAAAATGGGTCGGACCGGACCGGGTCGCGGGTCATTCCATATTTGAAACTTTTCCATTAATTAATTAAATAATTTGAAAAGAATTTTTTTCAAAAAGATTAATCAATCAATCGATCTTTGACCAAATCCAAATCCGAATCCGAAGCCGAAGCCGAGCGAGCGACTACGGCGACGGCGCGAGGCTTGCCTTCTTCTCAAATCTTTAAGAGCTATAAGAAGAGCTTCTCTATATATACACATAGATCTATGACCCAATCCAAATCCGAAGCCGAAGCCGAAGCCGAAGCCGAGCTGAGCGAGCGACGACGACGACGCGAGGCTTGCCTTCTTCTCAACTCTTTAAGAGCTAGAAGAAGAGCTTCTCTATATATACACATAGATTTTCTTTCCTTCTTCCAATGAGGGACAACATGCACTAATTCAAAATTTCACTTCCCTCCATTTTTTTTCCCACTATTTTTCATTCACTCTCTTTAAGCTACACCAAGCTTAAAATTAAGCTAGACTAAGCTTAAAATTAAGCTACAATAAGCTTAAAATTAAGCTACACTAAGCTTAAAATTAAGCTACACTAAGCTTAAAGACCAACAACACTCTCCCGAGTTACGCTAGCTGGCTTTTATTACAACTCACTTAGATCGCACCCAAAGTTTCATTATCCCTAATCCCACTTTTAAACCCTCGGTTATTGATTCCTCATATACTTTCGGAGTGGTGATATTCAACAACTACCTAAATATGCACTCTCTCCCTAGTAATACATACTAAATAAGCACAACTAGTTGAGGGCCCTTCAATTAACTACAACTGAAACGTAGTTGAACAAATAGAGATTAAACTGGGCAAACTATATTAACACAACAAAAAGTTTATCCTTCAACAGGTTCCATCAAAGCCCTAGACTAAATAATTTAGCTACTCATATTGTTTTCATAATAACAACAACAAAACTCATCATGAATGATAAAAACACAAGGAAGAAAGGTAAAACTCGATGCCAAGTTTTCCTCCTTGCCTCTTGCCTCTCCTTGCCTTGGACAAAACTATAAAATCCTTGATATCCTCTTTTTGGGCGAGTTGGACCTCTTATAGGTTAAGTGGAATTGCCCCCAAATTTAAAAGTTTACCCCTAAAATTACCGGCTTTCGGATTACTAGCGGCGCCGCGCATGGGCCGCACTAATCGCGTTTCAACCTGTCATTGTTTCCTGGACTAGCGCGGCCGCGCTAAGACCGCGCTTGGGCCGCGCTAATCAACTTCAGCACTGCCCAGGTTCTTCTGCTATAGCGTGGCCGCGCTAAGGCCGCGCTTGGCCCACACTAGAATGGATCATCTATTTATCTCTTCTTTTCTTTCTTCTTTCACACGCACTCCGCTCCGAGGGGCTTTCCTTGCGTTAATTTAGCTCCAAACACTGTTCTATGTCCTCATAATCACGACTTGCTCCTGCAAAATACAAAATTCACAATTAAAGCTATTTTTTCGTCATTTAACCTTCCTAGAACAGTGAAGCATAGTAAAGTTAGGGCATAAATGGTTGCTAAACTACATGAATCTAGCCTATTATCAGTGATGTTCCAACATTTTTTTTGGGAACCTCAAAAAGACCCGCAATCTTCTGTGGAGCACTCTGTGTGTACTGGATAAATCCCCCATTGTGTAATAACCTGCAAACTACATAAAGGATGTAAATAGCATTAGGCAAGCCCTGAACACCAGGCTCGACCCAGAAGGCATGGAGGGGAATCAATCCCAGGTCATCGGGTGATTGCCCTCCAAACCAACCGGGCCATTTCCGAAGGGATATGTTCCAATATTGTTATTACCAAAAGAAGCGCAAAAGAAGATAAAGTGAACGAGGCTTTAAAATAAATCATGCAGTTTCATTTTCTTTTATACTCTTACATTCTCACATAAACCTACAATTCAACAACCACTGTTGGATGAAGCTGTAAAGTTTATTGTAAGATACCAAACAACTTTTGTCTTTTAGGATTGCTTATATTTCTAATTAGAGTCATTATCTTCTTGGATAAATGCTTACGACAAATTTGATTTGTCATTCTTGTTGCTCTTATATATATATATATATATATATATATTTTGATGTGTTACTAATTTAATAACTTTGGATATTCTTTTTCATAATGATAAAAGAATAAAGTCGTATGTTTCATTATAACATATTTAAATCTCTCTTGTTCTAAGTTAACATATTTAAAGCTCCCTAAGTTTGTATATATCATTAAATGAAAGTATGTTATCAACTTGATGCTTGGGTAATTTCAGAGATGGACATAAAACTATGATTTTTTTTTAAAACTAAAGTCATATAACTTTGTTTTCTCACACAAATATCATAAAACTTTCACTAGCTCACGTAAAAATTATAGTGACCAGAAACATTATTTTTCATGTATTATTTTCTTATTCCAAGTCTTTTTATTTTTTATTTTCAATCTAATAAATAATAACGCAATCAATGCATGAAATGCCAACCCAAAAAAAAGAAGGTATAATTAGTTGGTTGACTTATCAGAGTATCAGATATGCTAATATAAATTTTATAAAAACATTAGAGCATCTTCGAAGCACCATATTAGAAATATGTTAAATTTATTAAGTAAATTTTCTTCGAAGCAACATATTAGAATAAAAGTTGTACTCCTTCAATTCAGCTATTACAACAACGAATTAGCAAATGTTAAAATCATCATAATAAAAAGCCCCAAAGGTCAAAATCAAATAATTCAGAAATCAAGTACTATAGCTTAAACATAAAATAAATAAAATAAGAAGAAGAAAATACAAACCATTGAACTATTACTTGTCCAGGCCTGATATGTTCTGCTGGTTACCCAATCAAAGCGGCACTTCCACGAAATCGGCATACCAACTATATCTCCAAGAACTTTAACCTGCTGAGATGAATGCTGCTCCAATCTCCTGGATTTGAAAACTACATATATCCAATAAAACTTAGAATGTTCCTATGGTTAGTGCTGCAAAACCGACTTCCTACCGCTATTTACCTTCGCTCTGTACATATTCTTCCTCACGCCACCTGTCAATCACGACTTTGTACTCTAGAAACCGTAAAACACTTGTTTTGTGATTGCGATAATGTTAAACCTTTGTGAACTTTCTTCCATGTTAACACTTTTGGTCCCAACTTTAACAATTGGCTTCACGATCAATGTCGTCAAACTCAAAACTCCTTTAGCTACCAAGGTATTCAGGTTCCTGCGATGTTAATAGTTCCGTTCATTCTTTGGCATATTTGGATAACAGGGAATCATAATCTTTTTAATAACCTTCACAATCAGGTGTGTGTTAATAATATTATGTACCTTCTTCTAAAATTTCACTTTCTCTCAATCGCTCATCATCCTACAACTGTCACACACACTCTTTATATCAAATGGAACCTTCCGCCTGAACAGTTTTTCAAACTTAACATGGATGGTGCCTTTGATCCAGCTACCCTAAAAGCTGGTGCTCTAGAGATTTTTCGTAATCATAACAGTCAATGGATTTGCGGATTTACGACCAACCTAATTTGCTCCATGTTGCTCCCAAATGCACACGCAAGTATACATGATCGACAAGTAATATAGGATTGTAAGTCCAGATATCGTACCCACAGGGACTTGTGATTAACTATCAACTAAATTAAACAAAGACAATTAAGCTATTCAAGCGATGTTCTAAAGTATGAATATTTAACTAAAATTAATCTAGAATAGTAAACTATGAAATTAAAGGAAACAAATCTGCAATCTTAGAGATGACTTCAATGAGAGAAAATATTCTAGAGCTATGGGTTAGCTAACAATACCGTTGAGTTTTTCACCTAAATCGTCTAATTAATTTATCTGGTTTATTGGTTGACATGGTTAATATTGCTCGTAGCCTTCTCCCGAAGTACTACTCGCCTATTCAAGCTAATCTAACGCCTATATTCCTATGGAATTAGAATTAACAAGAACACATTTATAATTCCTGTATAGTAACCAAGCAAGGCGATTAGGTATATTCCTATCCTAACCGAAAATCCGCCCCTCACTCAGAGTTAAGATCTTGCTCTACTCAATCTTATACGCAATCTAGAATTCCCTCTCCCGAGTTCAATCCTAGATTCATGGATAGTATTCAATTGGTGATCAAACAATCACATAATTAAGCACATGTCACATCCCAAAATCCATCAGTCGTGATGGCACCTAACCCAACCCAACCCGCTAGGTATTCCAACTAATAACTGCCCAATTCCAATAATAGTAATAAGACAATCAAACAAAGAAATTATCTGAATCTTAAACCTTTCCTAAGGACTGGTAGTATAAATCATGAGCGTCTAAGAATATAATTTACAAAACTGAAATGAAATAATACATTGTCTGTTTGAAAGTACACAAATAGAGTTTTTAGAATCTAAGACTACCCCGAACAAAAGAGGCAGCTACAACAGGGACGTAGGTACCTCTTCAAATCCAGCAACCATCGAACACAACAACAACAACAACTGACATTTTCACGCAATATACAGAAGTGTAGTATCAGTACAACCGACGCCATGTACTGAGTAAGTAACAAACCTAACCTTAGGTTGAAAGTAGTGACGAGCTGGAACATAGGTCGGGTCCAACACCAATAACCAACAGTAGTTTGTAACAATGCAATGCAATTAAAAAAAGGAGTAGCTCAGAGATAAAATGCTCAGCCTTTTCATAGTTTCCCAAAGTAGTTCCGCTTTTCAAATATAACAGTGAAAAACCCAAATCTTTTATCGAAAATTTGCCAAAAATATGAGTAAGTTGAAAACTGTAATCTTCCTTGAGAACTATAATTTTTTCCAAAAACTTCTCATCGGTTAAATGTTTCATTTTCAGATAGCATGAGGAAAGTACATCTCTATGCCTATATTCAATATGTATGAGAAGTCATGAATGACGTGATACCGTACAACATGAGGAAAAATGCATCTCTATGCCTGTATGTCAAGTGTGCATATCAAATACGATGCAACTCAGTGATAACACCATATGCATGCTCTCAGAGTATCAATTCACTCAGTCCTCCCAGTCACTCAGTCCTCCCAATCACTCGTCACTCGACACTCGGTACTCGACACTCGCACTCAGTAGGTACATGCGCTCACTAGGGGTGTGTACAGACTCTGGAAGGGCTCCTTCAGCCCAAGCGCTATAACAACCCAATCGTGGCATAAATCAGTAAAACATGCTACGACGTGCAGCCCAATCCCATAAACATCCTCACCACAGGCCCTCGGCCTCACTCAGTCATCAATCTCTCCAGTCTCTCGGGATCTCAGTGTCATGAAACTAGCCTGACAATAATGATATATCAATAAATAACAACTGAGACTGAGATATGATATGAATGCATGGATATGACTAGTACGAACATATCAGTAAAATCCGTGAGATGACAGTAAGAAATGACCACTATGGTTCCTAACAGTATCGGCATAAAGCCTAACATGATATCTAGCATGATTGACAGCTCAACTACTTTATCACATGGTGACAACACAAATAACAACAAGATATGGCCACTATACAGTGCCATGGAAACAACAGAGTCACAATTCACAGGGTGTACGCCCACACGACCGTCACCTAACATGTGCGTCACCTCAATACCAATCACATAACACGTAATTCGGGGTTTCATACCCTCAACACTAAGTTTAGAAGAGTTACTTACCTTGAACAAGCCAATTCCAATACCGAGCAAGCCAAGCGATGCTCCAAAAATGCCATCCCGTGCGTTCCGACCTCTGAACAGCTCGAAACCAACAAAAAACAACTCAAATACATCAAGCAATGCTAAATCAAAAGCCCAAAATCAGCCAAAAAGCCCAACCCGGGCCCACGCCTCGAAACCCGACAAAACTCAAAAGATCCTACGACCCATTAAATTACGAGTCCAACCATACTAGTTTCACTCAAATCCAACTCCAAATCGATGTTCAAAATTCAAAAATTCACTTTATGAAATTTTAGACAAAATACCCAAATTCACTTTACAATCATCAATCATATGCCAAAAACGAAGATGGATTCATGAAATATAACCAAAATCGAGTATAGAACATTTACCCCAATACATATGGTGAAAATTGCCTCCAAAAATTGTCCAAATTCGAGCTCCCCAACTCAAAATGTGACCAAATGAACAAACATTCAATATTAAGTACTTTTGCCCAGCTGTTCTGCCTCGTTTTGCATACCAAACTATCCTGAAACTTGCTTTTGATGACTCCAATGGATTTCTTAGGAAATTTCAGTCAAGATAGGCTTTTTAATCACTCCATTTGACCTTATAATGAAGGAGATATGTTGGTTTCAATATTTAAAAATAATGCTGATTTTTAAATACGAATTCAGTGACAATTTCGTAATTAATCTGAAAAATCTGGCAACCCAATTCTTAGTAAAATGATCATAAAATCCTCATACGATGTCCAAATTCAACGATTATTTTCGCTACAGATCCTTAATTACAATATGGATCTAATGCTTCAACCAAAACATAAATTGAAGCTCATTTGTTCAGTGTGGTACCATTTATGCTTGAAGAAGCGACGTCGAAACATAAGAAAAACGAGCGCAACACAACTCAATTCTATCCAAAACTTAGTCGAGCCTCTCAGGACCCTGTATGAACATATCAACAAGTCCCAAAACATAACATGGACTTACTCGAGGCCTCAAATCACGCATAACAACATTGAAATGATGAAACACACCTCAAATCAAACTTAATAAACTTTCAAACTTTCGACTTCCAAAAAATCGCGCCGAAACATATCAAATCAACTCGTAATGAACATAAAGTTTGCACACAAGTCCTAATACATCATACGGAGCTACTCATGCCCCCAAACTATCGAGCGAAGTGCAAATGCTCAAAACGACCGGTCGGATCGTTACATTGCAAGATTGAACAAAATAAACCAATATGATAAAATAATAAGAAAAATTCAAGCTTCAAACTACAACGTTCATGTAGCACCAAAAACTCAATAAATAATAAACTATGAAAATTAATAGAAGAGAAGAGAAGAAAAACTAGTTAGAAGCCTCCTCCAAGCGTGGTATGTGTTCCTCTCTCCAAAGTCACATTCGTCCCCTTCTACAAAAGTCACGTTTAAAGACTATTTATATGGAATAGGGTTAGCATGGGATGAAATAATACAAGCCGAATTTGAAATAGCCTTTTTAGGTTAGCTCGTTCACTCTCTCGTGCACACGCGAGAGTGAACGAGCAAAGTTCTTCTCTTTTTCTTTTTCTTCTAGGTCTCTCGTGTACTTCCATGCCTTTTTGCTATACTTTGATGTTTTTTTTCAAGCTTTTTGTCAGTAGCCCATTCACTCTCTTGTGTGCACGCGAGAGTGAACGAGCAAAGTCCTTCTTTTGTCTTTTGGTCCTGAATAAACTTCTTTTGCTTACATTTCATCCAACTTGCATCTAAATTATTCCTACACATAGAAATACCACAGAATTAGCACAAATAATTACATTATACATTCAAAATCTATGTGACATGAGCACAATACGATGCAATATGCATAAACATATATATATATATACTTTAAGCCGAATATCACTCCACCACAATTGAATCTGAACTAGAAGCACTTTTGCTTGGTTTACAATTAGCTAAGGAATTATATTTGTCTTCCCTTCAAATAAAGATTGATTCATAGATATCATGCACCATGATCGAACATGGAAATGAACTCCACCCATACATTCTTTCTGATTTGATGCTGGAGCTGGGTCAAGTGGAACTTAGGCATATCTACCGCGAAACAAATACTATCGCAGATGTCTTGGCTAAGCATGGATCGAACCTAACCCCCTTTAATGGCAGCAACTGTGGCAACCCTTACACTATTTATCCCCCCTTCCTTTGTGTTACTCGCTTTCACTAACGACTGTTCCAGAGACTTGTTCGCTCAAATAGTCCTAGCTTGTAATAACTATAACTCTCACGTTGCTTAATATAAGTATCTGATTTAGCAAAAATAAAAAAAATAATACTTGCCGAACATTGAAGCCAACAATGAACAATAATCAGCTGATTCCAAGTAAGAAAGAAAAAAAGAAAGAAAGAAAGGGATAACAACTATCAGAAAATGCCAGCTGAATTGCAAAACTAAAAGAGAAAGCGATGAGATTATGTTAAAATTCAAAAAAAAATAGCTAGATTTACAAGTGGTAATTGAAAAATAGCCTAAAGTTTCAAAAATAATCGAAATTTAGCCACATTTCATGTAAAGATAAATCTGAACAAAAACACTATTCAAAATTCAAAAATATTCCAGCATAATATGCTACAATTCGAGATTTTTATATTTGAACTTCCAACATAATGTGATAGAGTTCCATAATGTGCTGGAGTTCCAACATAATTTGCTAGAAGTTCATACACAGGTGCTCCAAAAGAACTTTTCGTGTGCTGGAGTTCCAACAAAATATGCTGGAAATTCATATACAAGTGCTCTAATCTCCAGTATATTATGCTGAACTTTCCGTGTGCTGGAGTTCCAACTTAATATGCTGGAAGTTCATATACAGGTGCTCCAATCTCCAGTATATTACACGGGAACTTTCCGTGTTGCAGCAAAATAGTGGCTATGTTTTAGTAACTTTGCAAACGCTGGCTATTTTATAATTACCAGTCTGAAAACTGGCTAGCCCGTGCTATTTTAACCCAAAGCATGAAAGAGGGAGGGAAGACACGTTGCATTCATAAAAGTCAAAAAACACCCTAAAATAATAAGTAAAGAACATTAAGCTAAATATTACTTATATAGTAAATAGTAGAATGTAGTGTATTACCAGTGGGTTCAATTCAATCGATAATTTTCGACGCGGAGTAAAATTTATATGTAAAAATTTATTAAAATTACAAAAATAATTGATACGAACTCATAACTTTAAAAATATAATGGGTTCAACGCTTAAAAAATTAAATGTTGAACCCGTAAGGTTACAAACTAACTTCTCGATACTCAATGTTTACAAATTGACTTCTCGATAGGACCACCCAACCCGAATCAGCCCTATCAGGTATGCATATAAATAGAGAGGATCTAGAATTTTCGGAATATGGGTGTACCGTTACTTTTAATATAAATATTTAGTTTGATGACATAAATTTTTACAGTACAACAACTTAGGAAGAAAAAAATAAGTTAGTTTCATTATCACAAAAAAGAAAATACCATCAATTCAAAAATTTTACTCGAAAAGTTTTCATACTTTGAAAATGATCTATAATAGCATCATTGATTACAGTTTCAAATACCTTACGCTCTATATTGTAAACTAAACAACCATTCAAAAATTCTTCACTAATGTTATTACGTGGATCATTTATTTATGAGGTTCATTGAGGTGGAGTACGATGATTCCTCTGTATAAAAACAAGGGCGATATCCAAAGTTGCAATAATTATAGGGGGATTAAGATGCTAAGCCATACTATGAAAGTTTGGGAGAGGGTGGTTGAAATGAGAGTGAGGACCACTGTGTCCATTTCTGAGAACCAATTCGGCTTTATGTCGGGGCGTTCGACTATGGAAGCCATTCACATTGTGAGGATATTGGTGGAGCGATATAGGGAGATGAAGAAGGACTTGCACATGGTGTTTGTTGACCTAGATAAAGCATATGAGAGAGGTACTCAGGCGATGCTTGGAGGCTAAAGGGGTCCTAGTAGCCTACATTAGGGTGATTAAGGGCATGTATGATGAAGCTAAGACTCGGGTTAGGGAAGCGGGAGGAGAGTCGGAACACTTTCCGGTTATGATGGGGTTGCACCGGGGATAAACTCTTAGTCCATTCCTATTTCCTTGGCGATGGACGCATTGACAAGACACATTCAAGGTGAGGTACCATGGTGTATGTTATTTGGTGATGACATAGTTTTAATTGATGAGACGCGGAGTGATGTTAACAAGAGGCTGGAGGTTTGGAGGCAGACCTTAGAGTCTAAGGATTTAAGTTGATCAATACTAAGACAAAATACTTGGAGTGAAAGTTCAGCAACGGTACCCAGCAAAGGAGATATGGAGGTGAGGTTTGACACGCAAATCATCCCCAAGAGAGGTAGTTTCAAATATATTGGATCTATAATACAAGGTAGCGAGGAGGTTGATGAAGATATCACGCATCATATCGGAGCAGGATGGATGAAGTGGAGGCTCGCTTCTAGTGTCTTGTGTGATAAGAATGTGTCACTGAGACTTAAAGGTAAGTTCTACAAGGTTGTAGTGAGCCCGACTATGTTGTATGGAGTAGAGTGTCGGCCGGTCAAGAACTCTCATACCCATAAGCTAAAAGTAGCTGAGATGAGGGTTTTGAGGTAGATATGTGGGCATACCCGATTGGATAAGATTAGGAATGAAGTTATTCGGGAAAATGTGAAAGTGGCCCCTGTGGAGGATAAGATGTGGGAGGCGAGGTTGAGATGGTTCGGGCATGTTAAGAGGAGAAGTATAGAAGCCCCGGTTAGAAGGTACGAGCGGTTAACCTTGGTAGGTAGCAGGAGGGGTAGAGGTAGGCTTAAGAAGTCTTGGGGAGAGGTTATTAGGCATGACATGGAGCAGCTGGAGTTGACTGAGGACATTTCCCTAGACAGGAGGACGTGAAGGTCAAAGATTAGGGTATAAGGTTCGTAAGTAGTCGAGCGTTTCTCTTTGTCTTACTCAGTTTGCTAACATTAGTGTTAGTATGATATCTTTTCTCCATAGATAGCTATTACTACCTAGAGTTTGACTGCATTCTTGGATTTGATCTTATTTCATCTTGTTGTTATTCCTACTTGTTGCAATTACCTTTTCTTTTTCAGTCGTTGTCTAGCCAAGGGTCTATCGGAAACAGCCTCTCTACCCTTCCAGGGTAGGGGTAAGGCTGCGTACATCTTACTCTCCCCAGACCCTACTTGTGGGAAACTAGTAGGTTTGTTGTTGTTGTGTTGTTATTGTATTGAGGATAATGCTTTTTTCACGCTTGCGGTAGCAACAAGTAGAATCAAAGTAATCTTCACAAGTAAATAAACATGACACCAAGTTTGATCCAATTTTTTCTTTGACATCACTATAGCAAGATCCTTAATTCCCTTCAAGTTGACAAACTTGGTATCACACGTTCGAGCATAGACAATGAAACTAGCAAGTTGAAAACTGAGATCTTGAAGCTTGTTGTCATCAAATTCACTTGGCTAATATTCGGCCAATTTCATGATTCCGTGTTTGTCAAAATTTTAGCAAATGAATCAATCGGATTCAAACAAGCCATACCAAGGAGTAAGTCACTAGTCACTACATCAAAACGGCGATTTAGCTCATGAAGTTGCAAATCAATAACTACATAAAATACTTCCCCACGAAAGTGATGTGCATAAGAAACTTCAGACTTCTTGCGCTTTGACCTTTGATAGTCTTCATCTATTTTGGGAATCATAATATCATGTTTACCACAAAATGAGTAAACCTCATTCATCAAAGACTCCAATTCACTTTCTCTCATTGTTTGCAATCTTGTCTTTGCAAGGTCAAGCAAGCTCATAGCATTGACGATGTCTTGATCTTTCATTTGTAAAGATTTGTTTAATTCATTTGTAAGAAGCAACATCTTGAACATCAAGTGCAACAAAAACACAAATTCAAATTCATGAATATTTCCCAAAAGATCTTTTGCTGAAAATCTCTCAAGAGAATGAGAACTATTTTATTGCATATCCTTAAACACATTAATAAACGAAGAATTATAATCATGAAAATTTTTAAGGTCTTAAATGGGATCCCCGGCGAATATCACCCGGTCGTTGGAGTCCACGTTCTTGATTCAATCCTTTCCTAGTAAGTATTTCTCCAGATTTAGGTAATTCTTCCAACTTCTCTACTTGGTGTTGTCGAAGTAATTCCGTGCGTTTAAAGGATACTCCGATAGTATTCAATACATTAGTGACAACAACCAAAAAATTATTCACACTCGGGTGATTTTTGGAAAGAGATACAAGTGTCAATTGCAATTCATAGGTAAAACAATGTATACAACATGCAGACGGGGCTTCTTGTAAAATCAAAGACATCAAGCCATTTATTCTTCCTTGCATATTACTAGCTTCGTCATAACCTTGTCCATGTAGCTTGGATAAACTTAATGAGTGAACCAAAAGCAAATAATTAATTGTTTTATGTAATGAATGTGCAGCTGTATCATTCACATAAACAATACTCAAAAAGCGCTCTATCACCTGCTCACTTTTGTTAACATATCGTATAACTAAGGCCATTTTCTCTTTATGTGATATGTCATTTTGATTCATCAACTAATATCCCAAAGAAATCACTATCCAAATCTTTGATGATAGCTTTAATTGTTTCTTTAGCACAAACATCCACAATATCCTTTTGAATTGCTGGACAAATCATCATATTATTTTTTGGAGCTTTATGTAATATTACCTTTCTCACATCCGAATTCTTATCCCCATGAAATTCCAAAAGTTCAAGTAAAAGACTTTCATATTCGGAATTTTCACTCTCATCATGACCACGAAATAAAAATTCATTTCTTAAGAGAAATCGTACCACATCAACCGAGGCATTTAAGCAAATCCGATGATCACTGTAACGAACCGACCTGTAGTATTGGTTTCTAGAACCCCCTTCCCCTAAATAATACTTCTCGTATGCGATTTTACTATTTTGACATACAGGGATGGATAGTTCGGGATTTGGAAGGATTTAGGCTAAAATCGGAACACTTGGTTCCTTGGTTTGGCTTAAAAAGGCTAAGTTTGACTTCGTCAATATTTTGGGTAAATGAACTCGAAATAGGGATTTGACGGTTCCAATAGGTTCGTATGATGATTTCGGACTTGGGCGTATGTTCGGATCGGATTTTGGATGACATGGGAGCATTTCGACGCTTAATAGTGAAAGTTGGCTCATGGAAAGTTTTAGAGTTCTTTAAGTTTGGTTTGGAGTAGGTTTTGGTGTTATCAAGGTCCGTTTGGGATTTCGATTCTAGGAATAGTTCCGTATGGTGATTTAAGACTTGCATACAAAATTTGGTGTCATTCCGAGTAGTCTAAGTATCAATCAGCGCGTTCGGAGCAATTTGAAAACTTGAAGTTCATAACTTGATTCAATTTGGTTTTGGGGTGAGATTCTTAGTTTTGTTGTTCTTTTATGTATTTCGAGAGTTCGAGCAGGTCCGTATTATGTTTATGGACTTGTTGGTACAGTTGGACAGGGTCCCGATGTTGATACCCAATTTTCCCTCACATTTCTCAAATAGTATATAGACTTTCAAAATGTCATTTTTCATCAATTATTTAATTTACAAGATTTATGCAAGCATATTCTGTAATTTTTCATAATTGTAAAGCTTTAAAATTGTTTTTCTTGCATTTAAATTAATTGAATATTTACTAGTTATTCTCTTAAATTATTTGCAATAGTGTAATCATCCAAATTTATTATTTTACACTCACATACATGTTTTAAAATATTTTACATTGTTTCATATAATTATATCTATATTTTAGTTATTTATGTAATTTTGCAATAATAGCCCACGTTCAGGCATAATTGCTCTTTATTTACATTTGCACCAACATAATATTTTATATTTTTATAATGCTAAATTATTATTTTCAACCATTTTTGTGAATAAATAATATTTTTATTTTATTTATTAATCATTTTTTTATAATTTATTTTTGATGAATTTTGTGTATTTAAATTGTAGCCCAATTTTTGGGTCAGTTTCGGACCAAATTAGCCCAATAGCCCCCATCTCAAACCAAATAACCCACTTCAAACGACCCGCCCCAACTATTCTTTAATCCATGATCAACGGTCTACAATAACCCCACCCTTTTAATCGTATCGCCCCCAAAACCCTAAACCTATTCTTAACAGACAGCCGCCCCTAAATCCTCTCTACTCTCTTCTTCTCTAAGGAAACCCTAGCCGCCACATCCCTTAGTTCTCTCCGATTCCAACCTTGATATGGAAACCCTCCATGATTTCCTTTCCATATATGTTCTGTCACCTTGTTACTTATACGATTTTGGTATCACCTAGTACTTGCCTATCTTTGGCAAGTACCAGGCTCTGAGTTATGTCAAATCGTCTTCAATATTCAAGATTTACACGGTATTCCGTCTATATACATTCATGACAAGGCGATATGAAGCCGATTCACCAAGATCTTTGATCGATTCTTTAATTTCTGTCAAACTAGGGTTTGGAATTTCAATGTTTTCCTTTACTTGTTCTATTGTCGATTGCAAGTGATTTTCTTTCCTTATTTGTGTTTAATTGACTATTTTTGCATGTTTGTTCTTTCAATTTCACTACTATATAAACCCCTCCCCCTAATTCCTTTTGGATAGACTTACTCACTGAAATTAAAATATTGTTACTCTCTTATTCTTTCATTCTCACTCGTTATACTTTGAAATCTGAGACCTTGGCCGGATGAAAGCCAAGGCCATTCGAGTTCGATTATGTTCTTTCTCAGTGCGAGAAGTACCCGGGGTTCATTCGAAACCCTTGGTAACTCTTACGCATTGGGATTTTGGGGGTTCTGCTGCTCTTTGCCACTATTGATCGAATTACTTCTGGAATTTGCTCTTCTCGTTTGTTTGCTTGTTAACTTGTAATTTTTTGGGACATGCACGTTGGGCATGAAACTCAAGTGGCTACAAAACTAATTGTCTGGGTCTGTTGTTGTGCGAAGATTAAGACCATTGAAGGCCTAGGGACACCCTTGGGTTGTTCTGCATTGGGCCTGTAATTGTTCTATTGGGCTTGTAGTTGTTTCATTCTGTAACTAGTTATATTTAGGTTTAAACTATGTCATTTGAGCCTGTAATAATTTGTAATAATGAATAGTGGAGAGATTAATGAAAGGGGGACTGGGGTATTCTAATATTTGCATGAAAGGGTAGAAGCATGCTTATAGGGTCACGTGCTTTATGTGCTATTTTGTTTAGCTTGCTTTACTTCTGCACATCAATAGAAATCATGGCCATAGGAATCATGCATACCTCATTCGTACAATATTCAAACACATTAGTCTAAGTATTTGCCAACATTGTTTTAAAAGGCATTATTGGTACTCGCCCGGTGCTCGCTCCTTGGCGGGGCACTTACAAAACGCCCTGGGGCTCATGTGTGGGACCTAGTTCTATGAGGCTTACGCCTCAAGCGCCCGACCGTGAGCCCTAAACACACCTAACTCCCAATGCTCGGGGATAGCCTAAGAGTTCTAACGCAAATTACATGTCAAATTCCCTAATTAATCTCGTTTGTTTGCTTGTTAACTTGTAATTGTGTTGGGCCATGCACGTTGGGCATGAAACTCAAGTGGCTACAAAACTAATTGTCTGGGTCTGTTGTTGTGCGAAGATTAAGACCATTGAATTCCTGGGGACACCCTTGGGTTGTTCTGCATTGGGCCTGTAATTTTTCTATTGGGCTTGTAGTTGTTTCATTCTGTAACTAGTCATATTTAGGTTTAAACTATGTCATTTGAGCCTGTAATAATTTGTAATAATGAATAGTGGAGAGATTAATGAAAGGGGGACTGGGGTATTCTAATATTTGCATGAAAGGGTAGAAGCATGCTTATAGGGTCACGTGCTTTATGTGCTATTTTGTTTAGCTTGCTTTACTTCTGCACATCAATAGAAATCATGGCCATAGGAATCATGCATACCTCATTCGTACACTATTCAAACACATTAGTCTAAGTATTTGCCAACATTGTTTTAAAAGGCATTATTGGTACTCGCCCGGTGCTCGCTCCTTGGCGGGGCACTTACAAAACGCCCTGGGGCTCATGTGTGGGACTTAGTTCTATGAGGCTTACGCCTCAAGCGCCCGACCGTGAGCCTTAAACACACCTAACTCCCAATGCTCGGGGATAGCCTAAGAGTTCTAACGCAAATTACATGTCAAATTCCCTAATTAATCTCGTTTGTTTGCTTGTTAACTTGTAATTGTGTTGGGCCATGCACGTTGGGCATGAAACTCAAGTGGCTACAAAACTAATTGTCTGGGTCTGTTGTTGTGCGAAGATTAAGACCATTGAATTCCTGGGGACACCCTTGGGTTGTTCTGCATTGGGCCTGTAATTTTTCTATTGGGCTTGTAGTTGTTTCATTCTGTAACTAGTCATATTTAGGTTTAAACTATGTCATTTGAGCCTGTAATAATTTGTAATAATGAATAGTGGAGAGATTAATGAAAGGGGGACTGGGGTATTCTAATATTTGCATGAAAGGGTAGAAGCATGCTTATAGGGTCACGTGCTTTATGTGCTATTTTGTTTAGCTTGCTTTACTTCTGCACATCAATAGAAATCATGGCCATAGGAATCATGCATACCTCATTCGTACACTATTCAAACACATTAGTCTAAGTATTTGCCAACATTGTTTTAAAAGACATTATTGGTACTCGCCCGGTGCTCGCTCCTTGGCGGGGCACTTACAAAACGCCCTGGGGCTCATGTGTGGGACCTAGTTCTATGAGGCTTACGCCTCAAGCGCCCGACCGTGAGCCCTAAACACACCTAACTCCCAATGCTCGGGGATAGCCTAAGAGTTCTAACGCAAATTACATGTCAAATTCCCTAATTAATCTCGTTTGTTTGCTTGTTAACTTGTAATTGTGTTGGGCCATGCACGTTGGGCATGAAACTCAAGTGGCTACAAAACTAATTGTCTGGGTCTGTTGTTGTGCGAAGATTAAGACCATTGAATTCCTGGGGACACCCTTGGGTTGTTCTGCATTGGGCCTGTAATTTTTCTATTGGGCTTGTAGTTGTTTCATTCTGTAACTAGTCATATTTAGGTTTAAACTATGTCATTTGAGCCTGTAATAATTTGTAATAATGAATAGTGGAGAGATTAATGAAAGGGGGACTGGGGTATTCTAATATTTGCATGAAAGGGTAGAAGCATGCTTATATGGTCACGTGCTTTATGTGCTATTTTGTTTAGCTTGCTTTACTTCTGCACATCAATAGAAATCATGGCTATAGGAATCATGCATACCTCATTCGTACACTATTCAAACACATTAGTCTAAGTATTTGCAACCATTGTTTTAAAAGGCATTATTGGGACTCGCCCGGTGCTCGCTCCTTGGCGGGGAACTTACAAAACGCCCTGGGGCTCATGTGTGGGACCTAGTTCTATGAGTCTTACGCCTCAAGCGCCCGACCGTGAGCCCTAAACACACCTAACGCCCAATGCTCGGGGCTAGCCTAAGAGTTCTAATGCAAATTACATGTCGAATTCCCTAATTAATATCGTTGACCCTCAAAATTCTTTCACAAATTAATGATAAAAGTTCTATTCATCGGTAGAAATAAGAAGATTGAACATAACTCTAATAATAAGATATAGAGCCTGTTTGGATTCACTTATTTTAAGTGTGTTTAAGTCCAAATAGCTTTTAAGTTATTTTGTAGAGTTTGGATAAAGTAAAAAGTGCTTTTTAGCACTTGTTATTAAGCTAAAAGGACGAATATAAGCCGAATGCCAAAAGCTAGATTCCCTAACTTATAACTTTTGGCTTAAAAGCCACTTAAAACAAGCCAACAGGCTAATAGTATTGCGAATTTATATCTTCACTTGTTATTGATCGTGTCTTAGTTCATATCTCTCTCATAGTTATAGACTTTTATTAACATGAGGGAGTAATATTTTAATTATCATACTAATAAGATTTGTTGATTATTTACTTTTAGGAAGGTAAAATGTGAAGTTTGATAATTTTTCTTAAAGAAATTGTATATTTTAATTGTATGAAAGTTAAGACGTTATACGTGATTTGTAGGCATTATTTATACTTAAGAATCATGCTAGATTTTTTTTCTATGAGTTTCTTTAATTTTCTTTTAATTTTTAAACTTTTAATTTATATTTTATATTTTTTTTTGTGTTATTATATTATTTTATTAATTTATAAAATTAAAATTTTTAACGATCCATGGGGCTTACGCCTCCCGCCTCGAGGCTTACACCTCGCCCCATATCAAGTATAACGCCTCGCCTTGCCTCGCCTCGCCTCGCCTCGCGCTCCCGCCTTTAAAAACACTGTTTGTCACATTTGTTTCTATGTTATTACTGTGCATTTAGACAACATGCCTATAGGATGTAATAACACATGCTTTGTTAATATAGATACCATGCATATAGGACCCCAACTAATCAATTGGTTAATCGCTTCTATTGCTTTAGTAGGCCGCCCATCTAGATGTCATGACTACAGGATCTTAATCAATTAATCAACTACTTTTGTTGCTTCATTGTACTGCCTCACTTAGAAAGCATGCCTATAGGGATAAGACTATAAAATCAATTGCCAACTATTAGAAATCCTGCCTATAGGATACTCTCACTCGCCTAGAAAACTTGTCTACAAAATCAACACTGATAATTCTGAGTTTTTTCCGAACTGTTTTACTGCATCATCGCACGAACAATGTAGATGTCATGCCTATAGATTTGTAATACCTTTAATCTGTAAATTCGTTAATCTAGAAGCTGCAAGTACTGCTTGTACGATTCATGAAATCAGAAACACATAGGAACCATTCCTATAGGTTTTAACAACCCAAATACGTCTTAATTCTGAAAGCGTCCACTGC
The DNA here is from genome assembly GCA_005239525.1 of Nicotiana knightiana. Classification (NCBI taxonomy): domain Eukaryota; kingdom Viridiplantae; phylum Streptophyta; class Magnoliopsida; order Solanales; family Solanaceae; genus Nicotiana; species Nicotiana knightiana. The sequence continues at coordinate 16,305 of ML432028.1, read as the reverse complement.
CTAATCTGAAAATAAGTCTGCGTGCTTCTTTGTTTATGCGTGGAGGCTAACATGAGCTTCTCTTTGCTGTTATGTGTCGTCCTATTTGTTTTGTATGCACGATTAGTTTTCATCATTTTTGAGCGACCTAAGTAAGTCTAGAACCACCCAAATAGAGGTCCAAAGCCTCCTGGACAATAGGCATGGGACGGGTAGCGCACACATATGACACGACTTAGAATCGAATTAGAACAATTTAGGTAAACAACTTCAACATAGTAATCGGGTAGCGGGAGATGATAGTCTGTGCTTGCTGAATAATATGAGAAACTACTATCTAAAAGGAGTTGGAAGTATTAATTATATTGCACAGGGTGATCCTTTAAGCTAAAAAACATAGGAACCCTCGCCCCTCCTTTATATATTTGGTATTCATACTTAGTCGTTTAATATAGACCAATGTATTTGTATCCATATAGTCATACTAAGATTTGTACTAATTCTCAGTGTGTTATAATGAAATTCTTCGACCTCTATAGTCTCTTTTGTTTGATCATCTAGCCTAATTACATAATCCACATAGTCTTAAGTTCAGTCGGGACCCATAATTGTGGATCTTGAAGAGTGTCTAACACCTTCTCTTTGAGGTAATTGAGCCCTTACTCGATCTTTGGTGGCGTTGACTAGCCAAACAAAGTTATTTGCATAATATGTGCCCTTACTCAAAATTGTTAGGAGGCGACTCTTCTCTTTTAACACCGTACCCTTAATTTAAAAGAGTTGTCACATGTCAAAGCCCGATTTCGTGAGAAAATGGGGCGCAACATCATGTCGACTCTGCTGGGGAATTACACTTAGGCTCTTACCATAATGAACTTGGTTTATGTGTATGCTTTCTTTATTACATGAACATCCCTCCCCTACCTACCTTTATTTGCCATGAGATGCACATCCCTCTCCCATTTACCTTTATTTGTTTTGATCGCTCTTTATCTTGTCAAAATTGCTATATCATGCTCACTTCGTTACCTGCTTTGTTACATTCTTGCATATATTTTATGAACTAAACTGACTTCTTCCTTTTGTCTTTCCCTCATTTTCTTTCCATTATTTATTTTGCTATTGTATTTACTGTTTTCACATATTTTATCATGCAAATACTTGGCAACGTGTTATTATCTCTGCATAAATCATGCTCCATATCATATTCCACTCGTGCCATTTATCAACATAGAGACTCTTGATGAGTATCCACGCTTTTCTAAAATTACCCTTTTTAAATCGGAAAGGCTTATTTGCGGTAGACTAATCGATCAGCGGTGCAGTCGATGGTCTCGTACCTTTCCCTCTCAAGTTGTCCACTTGAGATTACCAGTGTAGACCATTCTGGAAATCATACTTCAATGTCAAATGTACATGCATCATGTTAAACCTAGTACGGATTAGAACGTTGTTAACGTAATAGCCCACTAAGATAAGTCTTGTCCAAAGTACGACCGGATTTCCACAATCCCAATGGACACCATCATGTTATGTGCATTACTTGGAGAAAATGTGCCAACCTTTATTTGTTCGCAGAAAATGAAGCACGAAGTCCCTAGGTTCGGCATGGTCCAAAATATCCCACCTTTGCTACTTGACTGGTGGAAAGACCTTGCGCCTTGTGACAATAAGCATGTGAGAAGGGTACTTTGCGACTTGCCATCCCTGCTTAATATCCAACAAAATAGGGCATTGGTTGAGGCCGCTACCATGTTCTGGGATGAGAAAAGAGCTGTCTTCCGATTTGGTGACATAGAAATGACTCATCTCTAAGAAGAAATATGAGGCTTTGCTAAGTTGCCATGGGATAGTTTGGGATTACTGGTACCAGAGAATTGTACCCCTCGCGGCTTTCTAAAGATGACGGGCTTTAAGAAAAATAAAGAATTGCTCAGCTTAAATAAATCCTACATCCCTTTTAGATTTCTTTACGAGCGTTATGGACATAGTAAGTCGTATCGTTTCCATCATGAGGAACTCTCCATTAATTCCCTAGGTTGGACGCACCGCCGGGTTTATGTGCTAACGATCTACACTCTCTTAGCCATGGTTGCCAGGACTTTAATGGAAGGCATCGGGGGACAAACCTATACCATCATCCCCATGATCCTAGCTGAACTGTACCACGCTCTAGATCGGTGCAAGCAGGGATTCAGACATTTTGAAGGTTGTATTTGTTACTGAAAGTCTTGCTATTGGAACACTTTCAGAGGGGAGAATATCGTCAAGAGCTTCTGCGATGGTCGTTGAATGACTACATAGCCTACCACTACCCAAAGAAAATGACATTTATCCCAAACAGGTTTGCACAACCTGGAAGTGCTGTAAGTTGGGTGCGTTTTTTCAGAAATCTGACAGACGAGCAGGTATATTAGATGCTTGAATGGTTTACTAGCAGTGAGTTCATCATTAGGTCGAGAGATACTACTCATTTGGTACTGACCAGGTTGCGCGAATTTATTCTTATGCTCCTATAATGGTAATGAGACAAGCGGGAAGAAAATAGGTCATACCTTGGGTTTCCAACATGGTCCAGTACAAGACAAATTTCAAAGGGGACATCATTCCTTTAAAGTTCGAGGCACAACATATGTGGAACCAGAAGATCATTGTGGAAAGAGAGACCATTGATCCAGACATGTATCATGTCGGTCATGTTTACTTCTATCCATCATGGTTGGTAGACTATATAGCGGGAGACATCAAGCCAGGGGTCAATCTGGAAAACAAGATCATAGATGATGTTGCTGAGACACAGGTTAAATATAGGAGACTTCGTAAAATGGTTTTCGAGTCTGAAGCTAGGCATTTGGAACAACACAAAGTGGACATGGAGGCAATTATTGGCATCGATTTTCTCCAAGTCTATGTGTCGCTTAGGCCTACCTTGGGCACAAATTATTGCATGACTTTGCGAAACATGTTTAATACTACAAGAATTATTTCAATACCCCTTACTAACTTGGTTACCTTTTACTTTTTCTTTCTTTTGATTATTCTCATTCCCCAAGGTTGGTTCGTGCATACTGGCATCGTCAGCATATCACACTATATCTAGAGGTCCTCCACCAGGCGATCCTAAAAGCTAGAACAAAGGAAAAGGGAAAATGGATGATTTGAATGGAATCAGAAAGGATAACGCTACCATGGTAGAGAATGTTGAAACTTCAGATGGCCGAAGCACTCCGGCACATAATCAACTGGTCTTACGTTTGGAACAGAAAATCTTGTAGTTACAAGGAGAACTTAAGCAGGTCCGAAACTTTGCAAACCTTTCTCTCATCCTCAATGTCCGTGATATTAACCAACAAAATCCAACTACCCAGAACCAAACACCACCACAAAACACACAAAACCAAGACCCGCCACCAAACCCTCCTGTACCACACCAGTACCCCACACCTCCTTAAAACCTTAATTCTCCCCTAGTACCAGCTCCTCAACAACACCATCATCATCCAACTCAATACCTACAAATCACCACTTATCACACTCCCCAGAACGTACCCCAACCTACTCTTGATCCCCAAAACTAAACAAACGACCACCTTTATGCCCAGATTTATTGAGTTTATCAAAGCAATCCAATATATGTGGAAACCTTACCCCACACCCCGCAACAAACCCTATACATACCTGAATCGACCGAGAAAGACATGATCATTAAGAACATGGCAGAGGAACTCAAGAAGCTCACTGGCAGAGTTCAGAATGTGGAAGGTGGTAAAGTCACTGAAGGTTTAAACTATGAAGACTTGTGCATTCAGCCAGACGTGGAATTGCCGGAGGGATACAAACCTCCCAAATTTGAAATGTTCGATGGAACTAGTGATCCAAAAGTGCATATGAGGACATATTGTGACAATCTTGTAGGAGTGGGAAAGAATGAACAAGTCCGCATGAAACTATTCATGCGAAGCCTCACAGGAGATGCGTTGTCTTGGTATATCAACCAGAACCCGAAGAAGTGGGTTAGTTGGGTAAGCATGGCGTCAGACTTACATGGATAGATTCAGGTTCAACACAGAAAGACGCACCAGATGTTTTCTACATTCAAAACCTCAAGAATAAACCAACAGAAACCTTCCACGAGTATGCTACTCGATAGAGATCTGAGGCTGCGAAAGTAAGGCCAACACTCGAAGAAGAACAAATGAACAAGTTCTTCGTCAGAGCTCAAGACCCACAATATTATGAAAGGTTGATGGTTATTGAGAACCACAAATTCTCCGACATCATCAAGCTAGGAGAAATAATATAAGAAGGGATTAAGAGTGGGATGGTGACAAATTTCGCGGCACTGCAGGCCACAAATAAAGCCTTGAAATCGGGAGGTATTTTGAAGAAGAAAGAAGTAGGTGCCGTAATGGTAGCCCGGGGTCCTAAGTCTCCTCTCACATGCCAAACAACTCCACCCACATATCGACCTTCACCCCCCAGATACCAACAACCTACTACCATCTACCACGCCTATAATACTCAACCCGCATATTACCATTCACCTCCACCCGCTCGTTAAAACTACCAAAAACCACGACCAAACTTCAACCGCAGACCACCTAGACAATACATCCCAATTGCTGAGCCTATAGACCAACTACACTAGAGACTAAAGGCTGCTGGTTATGTCACTCCCATCCCTGCCGTTGCCATGGAGAATACTTCTCAGTGTATTAACACCAACAAGACATGTGCCTATCATTCAGGAATGAATGGTCATACAATTGATGAGTTTCGCACACTGAAAGACAAGATTCAAACAGTGATCGACAATAAGGTCATACAGGCAAAGGAAGCTGCACCAAGTGTGCATAACAATCCTCTCCTGGATCACAGAGGTGAGGGAGTGAATGTGATAGAGACTGACAAAGAATAGAACCTGGAAGGGTCAATCAGACCCATTCGAGAGGGGGATGATCCTAAAATGTCTCCGGTCACCCTCGCGCCAGTTGTGGTACAATCCCAAGCACCGTTTGAAGTCGAGGTAACTACGCCCTTCACTGTGATGGTAGCTCTCATACCATATTACAAGTCTGATGCCATCCCATGGGATTATGTTGCGGAATCCAGGAGAAAAGGAAAAGCAAAGATGGAATAGACAGGTACACCACAAGGCATGACTAGAACTGGTAGAGTTTATACACCTGAGAACTTGGGCGAACAAGAAAGAAGGCTGAATCTAAGCCACCTGTTGTCGATATTGTTACTGATGACCTTTGGAGAAAGGTAAAAGCAAGAGAATATTCTGTTATCGATCATTTGAACAAAACTCCCGCTCAGATATCCATCTGTCACTGCTGCAAAACTCCGACACACAGAGGAATGCCTTATTGAAAGTGCTGAATGAAATTTATGTACCCACCAACATCACTAGTGGAGAACTGGACCATATGGTCGGGCAGGTACTGGAGAGCCACAAAATCACCTTTCATGAAGATGAGTTACCACCAGAGGGACTAAGTCACAACAGGGCATTACACATCACAATGCGATTTGAGGATAAGTTCATGGCCAGGGTCCTAATAGATGGAGGATCTAATCTCAACATATGCCCACTAACTACTCTGAAGAGATTAGGTAAAGGCCTGCACAAGATACGGATGAGAAGCATGAATGTGAAGGCGTTTGATGGATCCCAAAGAGCCAGCATCCGAGAAATCAACCTCAGCCTACAGATGGTCCCGACCTTGTTTGATGTCGACTTCCAAGTGCTGGATATATCTGCTACCTACAACCTATTGTTGGGATGACCCTGGATACATGTCCCTAGGGCAGTGGCTTCTACTCTGAATCAAGATATGAAGTTTTAATGGAATCATCAGGAGATGATTATCCATGGAGATGGAAGTAACCCCATCTACACCAGTCAGACCGTTCCAGTCATCGAAAATAGGAAGAAGCTGGGTGGAGAGACATACCATCGCATTGAGCGAGTCAACATAATTGAAAAGGATTGATGGTGGAGTAAAAATATAGAAAGCATACTACTATAGATAGAGTATGAACCTGGCAAAGGTCTCGGCAAAAACCTTCAAGGGATCACCAAACCCATACAACCGTAGCGTCATGGTACAACTTTCGGGCTTGGATATGAATATCTTGGCAAGAGTACCAGGATTGGTCGCCACCATGGCATGGTCCTTATTATCCACTGGAACAACCGGTACCACCTCTGCACCAGACATTCCAACAAGCATACATGATGTGGGTATCTAAGGAAGATGAAGTCTTAGCTGGCATGAGGAAGTTGTTTCTAGATGAAGAAGATATGGATTGCTGTGCGATAGTTGAGGAGGAGGAGGAGGAAGACCTTATCATTTAGACCGTGGAGAAAGGAGCTGTTCTGAAGAACTGGACTGCTTCACCATCTCGGGCCCATCAAGTTCCTAGGTAGCTTGGAAAATTAGAATCAATTATTTTAAAAAATAGTTTTGAGCATTTGAGATATTTTCAATATTTTGTTTTGAAATAATTGCTCGAGTCATCGAGCCGCAATTGTTGATGTTTTTAAAGATTTTATTAATGCATTACTACTTTTAGTATTTATTATTATTCTCTACATGATTTTCTTTACAGCATTATTATTACCTATCTCGACAAACGTGCGACTGTGATATGTAATGAGACAACACAACATAAGGATAGTGATTAGGAGGATCTGAAAGATGGTATTATACCTGAGGAAATCGTCAAAGAAGTAAAGTCTAACTTGGACGAAACTGAAGCAGTTAACTTAGGGGATTCTGAAACAGTCAAGGAAACAAGCATAAGCATTCATCTATCACCATCAGAGAAAGAATAGTACGTCAAATTCCTAAAAGAATATGAAGATATCTTTGTATGGTCCTATGACTATATGACTGGTTTGAGCACATCCACAGTGGCTCATAAGCTACCCACTAATCCTACGTGTCCACTGGTAAAACAGAAGCTCAGAGAGTTCAATCCGGATATGAGTTTGAAGATAAAAGAGGAGGTCACCAAGCAAATCAAAGCCAAGGTTCTTAGAGTGGTCGAATACACGGCTTGGTTGGCCAACATTGTGCCAGTTCCGAAGAAAGATGGGAAAGTCAGAGTATGTGTTGACTACCGAGATCTAAACAGAGCGAGTCCCAAAGATGATTTCCTGTTGCCCAACATACACATACTGATTGATAATTGTGCCAATCATGAACTCCAATCCTTTATGGATTGCTTCGCAGGATACCATCAGATCTGGATGGATGAAGAGGATGTTGAAAAGACAGCCTTCATCATGCCGTGGGGAATATATTGTTATAAATTGATGTTGTTTGGTCTGAAGAACACCATATCCACCTACATGAGATCCATGACAACCATTTTCCATGACATGATACACAAGGAGATAGAGGTGTACGTGGATGACATTATCATCAAATCCAAAAGGAGTGCGGACCACATAGCAGAACTGAGGAAATTATTCGATCCGCTTTGAAGGTATAATCTAAAACGGAATCCTGCAATGTGTATATTTGGAGTCCCCGCTGGAAAATTGTTAGGATTCATCGTCAGTCGCAGATGGATTGAGTTAGACCCGTCAAAATTCAAAGATATCCAAGACTTGCCACCTCCGAAGAATAAGAAAGATGTGATGAGCTTTTTAGGGCATCTCAATTACATCAGCCGCTTCATAGTACAATCAACTGTGATATGTGAGACAATCTTCAGGATGCTGAGGAAAGATGCTGCAACAGGTTGGACTGAAGAATGCCAGAAAGCCTTCGACAAAATCAAGGAGTATTTATCTAAACTGCCCGTTATGGTCCCACCAGAACCAGGAAGACCTCTGTTTCTTTATTTGTCCGTATTGGACAATGCTTTTGGTTGCGTTCTGGGACAGCATGATGAGACTGGAAGAAAGGAGAAAGCAATATATTATCTGAGTAAGAAATTCACGCCTTACTAATCCCGGTACTCTTTGCTAGAACGCACTTGTTGTGCTTTGACATAGATAGATCAGAAGTTGAGGCATTATCTCTGTGCATACACTAAATATCTCATATCAAGGATGGATCCGATGAAATACATCTTTAATAAACTCATGCCTACGGGTAAGTTAGCAAAGTGGAAAATATTGCTGAGTAGGTTTGACATCGTCTATGTAACTCAGAAGGTAGTCAAGGGGAAAACATTGGCAGATAATCCCGTAGACGGAGAATACAAACCATTGAAAACATATTTTCGCGATGAGGAGGTGTCAGTTGTAAGAGAAGATATCACCGGAAGCATATGATGGCTGGAAGATGTTCTTCGACGGAGCAACAAACTTCAAAGGAGTAGGTATCAGAGTTGTCTTTGTATCAGAAACCGACCAACACTATCCGGTATCCGCAAAACTCAGGTTTCCATGCACCAATAATATGTCGGAGTATGAAGCCTGCTTCTTGGGACTCAGGTTGGCCATTAACATGAATGTTCAGGAGCTATTGGTAATCGGAGATTCAGATCTTTTGGTGCACCAGGTTCTAGGGGAATAGGCTACAAAGAACCCCAAAATATTGCCATATTTGCACTGTGTACAAGAGCTGATCAAGAGGTTCACAAAGATAGAATTCAAACATGTTCCGAGGATTCAGAATTAGTTCGCAGATGCATTAGCCACTTTATCTTCCATGATACAACACCCAGACAAGAATTTCACCGATCCTATTGTATTGGTAAAAAAAGAGTTTCACACCTAAGCCAGCTTTTGACAACTCAGCTAGTCACGTAGACACAAGAAAACGCGACAGCTGGACGTGACTCCTTGAAGAGATACGGTACAAAGAGGCACGGTTCAGTAAACCCATGAACTTATCAGCCACGGGAAACTCAACTTGATCAAAACGGGGGAGTGGCACGGTCAAAATGAATCTAGAAAAAGCTACGAGCAGATTCAGGGACCCACAATTGATTACTCGAACGTTATGTAACTGAACCCCAATTACCGTTATCCTTTATAACGCCTCATTAGTGTCATAATTAGTCATTAATGAGTAACCATAGAAAGAACTGTACGTTATTAGAATCTCCTATATAAGGGAGGGGAATACAGCTTGTAAACGCATCTGATTCTCGAATAAAATAAACATCGATATTTTATTCTGCAATATTGTTTATTATTCATTTTTCCATTATCTTGATTATCAGTAACACATAGTCATATTAAAAATAAGCTTTAGTCAAAGGGTCTTATTCTTTGGTTAAACAAATTGGTTTCGTTACCGGAAATCTGATAATCTTTGTTTACTTTCCAAGTGATATCCTTTGAATTATGTCAAGTCCCAACGACAACAACCAGCAAAGAAGTGGAACCCCAGTTCCATCACCTTCAGGAACCCCACGTGGTTCGAGAGAACAATCCCCAGAAAGATCCAATAACAACAATGGTAATAATGATCAAACTGTGGAACAAGATCGTGTAAAGAAAATGATTGCAGAGTATGTGAGCCAAGCTTTGCAAGAATTTGCGAGAGGATTACCGGCAGCGTTGCCTACACCGCCGACGCCACCTCCCAATAACACCATCACCATGGAAAATCCTCAATCTGGGTTGGCAAACTCAGGAAGAGGAGATACTCCTAATGAATCTCTCGAAACGAGACCAGGTATATCTAATAACTCAGAATTACAAAATTTACTGCTAACCATGCAGAAACAGATGAAGGAGCAGAACGATCGCATCGAACAAATTCCTGGTGTACCACCTGTCATCAAAGGCATCGATGTTGATAGATATTCTCAACAACCTTGGAAACCAAGTGCGACACCTTTGCCTATACCCAAGAAGTTTAAAATGCATGACGTTCTCAAATATGATGGAATAGCTGACCCACGTGACCATGTGACTGATTTCACTACTAGGGTAACATGCCTTAACGAAACAAGATATTGAATCAGTCCTTGTCAAAAAATTTGGGGAAACACTTACCAAATGGGCTCTAACCTGGTATTCTCTTCTCCCTGAAAATTCTATTGACTCTTTTGCTGAGCTTGCAGATTCGTTTATAAAAGCACACTCTGGTGCACAAAAAGTTGAGAAGAGAATGGAAGACATATTCAAAATAAAACAAGGAGACACGGAACTACTCCGTGAGTTTGTAGACAGGTTTCAACGAGAAAGAATGCAGTTTCCCAGGGTGCCTGATAATTGGGAAGCCATGGCATTTGCAAGCAACTTGAACGGTAAAAGCTCAGAAGACCAGGAGACTTAAGGAGAATCTAAGAGAATTCCCCGCCACAACATGGAACGATGTATATAACAGGTAGAGTACTAAACTCAGAATAGAACAAGATACCATTGCTCGCTCGAAAGATGAAGATCATTCCAGATCCAGACGTCCTGAATCAGATAGAAGATCAGGTAGAAAAAGGTATGATCCTTACTTAGGATCCTCGGGACGCGATATCCGCTCCAGGTTAAAAAATACTAGGTCGGACTATAGACCACAAGGAAGAGATGTAGTCTTATCCTCGTCTAGATCTAGAAAAGATCGAGATGAACGACCTAGAGGTAGCACTCAAATTGGGGATCATACCTTTAATGTAAGTACTACTGAACTTGTCTCAATATTGAAGAACATGGGAGACAAGGTTAAGTGGCCCAAAGAGATGCGGTCAAATCCAAGTAGAAGAAACCCAGATCACTAGTGTGAATTTCACAACGATCATGGGCACAAAACTGCGGATTGTAGATTTTTACAAGGTGAAGTAGAAAATTTGTTGAAACAGGGATATTTAACAAAATTGTTTAGTGATAAAGGTAAACAGGCATACATAAAGAACATGCAGTATCCCCCAAAGCCTCCTTCTACAAAACGAACCGTTAACGTAATACATGGGGGTGAAGAAGTAAACAGAGTGATTTGCAAAACAACCACAAAGTTCACAATTACACACGGGAAATGTGCTCGTGAAGAAGACGATATAACCTTCGATGATGCAGATAGTAGCGGATTAATGCTTCCACAGAACGATGCTCTGGTAATATCTTTACTTATCATGACACTAACGTGAAAAGAGTGTTGATTGATCCAGTCAGTTCAGTCAATATCATTTTGCTAAGAGTCGTGGAAGAAATGCTGCTGGGGTCAAGTAATCCCAAAAGCACGAGCCATATTAGGGTTTGATAACTCTATAGTTATAACTAAAGGAGAAATTGAGCTTAGCACTTATGCTGAGGGGGTGATCAAAAGAGCTAGGTTCCAAGTCATCGATACTCACATGGCTTATAACGTGATCATTGGAAGACCATGGATCCACGACATGAAAGCTATACCCTCCACGTTGCATCAAGTAATTAAATTTCCCTCTGAATGGGGGATTCAACAAATCAAAGGAGATCAACAGACCACAAAAAATATAAATTTTGTGGTACACTACAACAAGAAAATAGAGGTGGAAGAATTACGAGATAAGGAAGTCTCCCAAGCAGGTATCACCGCCCAAACATGCATGGAAGAAATTACTGCTCAAATAGGTACGGAAGGTATTATAGACACAGGTACGAAAGAAAATGCATACGAGAAGGAAATCAAGTTACCACGGAAGATATACTATACCACACAGAAACAGATTCCAGACCGGACGTCATTCGTGAACCGGAGGAAGATGATAACATCAAAACAACTACGGAAGAGCTCGAAGCTATTCCATTATCCGAACAAAAGCCTGAGCAGAAAGTGTGTATAGGTACGAGGCTAGACTCCGCTCGAAGAGGTAAATTAATTGGTTATTTAAAGGCTAACACAGACTGCTTTGCGTGGTCCCACTCAGATATGACAGGCATTCCACTAGAAGTGATAACTCATAAACTAAATGAAGATCTATCCTTCGTACCTATTAAGCAGAAGAAAAGAAAGCAAGGACCATTCAAGAACCAAGTGATTGACGAAGAGGTACAGAAACTCTTGAAGATTGGTTCGATACGAGAGGTAACGTACCCTAACTGGTTAGCAAACACCGTGGTAGTACCTAAAAAGAATGGCAAGTGGAGAGTATGCGTAGATTATACTGACTTAAACAAAGCATGCCCCAAAGATTCATTCCCATTGCATCATATAGATCAAATGATTGATGCCACCGCAGGTCATGAACTATTAAGCTTTCTAGATGCATATTCTGGTTATAATCAGATTAAAATGGATCCTCTAGACGAGGAAAAAACCTCCTTTTTCACGACTAGGGGGACTTATTGTTATAAAGTCATGCCTTTTTGCCTAAAAAACGCTGGATCCACCTATCAAAGGTTAGTGACCCAAGATGGAACATCTTGGAAAAATGATGGAGGTTTACATTGATGACATGCTGGTAAAATCAACACAAGCACAAGACCATTTCCATCACCTCTCTACTGCTTTTGATATTTTAGTAGGTATAATATGAAGTTAAATCTAGAGAAATGCGCTTTTGGAGTGCAATCAGGAAAATTTTTGGGTTTCCTTGTATCAAACAGAGGAATAAAGGTAAATCCCACTCAAATTAAAGCCATAGAGGAAATACCTGATGTCTTAACAAATAAAAAGGAAGTTCAAAGACTGACAGGGAGAATAGCAGCTTTGGGTAGGTTTATTTCTAGATCTTCCGAAAAAAGTTTTAAATTCTTCTCAGTTCTCAAAAAGCAGAATCAGTTTGAATGGACTGAAGAGTGTCGGCAAACCCTCAAGAACCTGAAGATTTATCTATCGCAACCACCACTGCTTTCAAAGCCAAAAGAAGGGGAAAGATTGTACATCTACATGGCTATCATAGAAATTGCTGTAAGTGCAGTATTGGTAAGAGAAGAAAAAGGTAAACAATCACCAATCTATTATGTAAGTAAAACTTTACTAGATGCTGAGACTAGATATCCACATCTGAAAAACTTAGCCTTAACTTTAATAATGACATCTAGAAAATTACGACCCTATTTTCAATGCCACCCAATCACTGTTGTGACCTCATATCCTTTAAGAAATATTCGGCATAAACAAGAATTGTCAGAAAGATTAGCCAAGTGGGCCATAGAATTAAGTGAGCATGAAATAATCTATCAGCCTAGAACTGCAATTAAGTCTTAAATACTAGCTGATTTTGTTGCTGAATTTAGTAATAGCACTGTATCTGAAGTAGAAAAAGAGTTACAACTCTTTAACGGTGTTAATCCAGGCCTATAGACCTTGTTCACCGATGGTTCTTCAAATATAAAAGGCGCCGTCTTAGGCATAGTCTTGATATCACCTACAAGTGAAAAGACACAGCAAGCCATAAAGTGTTATCCTATCACTAACAATGAAGTAGAGTACGAAGCTGTTATTTCAGGGCTTGAACTTGCACAGGAGCTCTCAATTGAGCAAATTGTGATCAACAACGACTCCCAACTGGTAGTAAATTAGATACAGGGGACTTACATCGCTCGAGAGACCAGAATGCAACAGTATCTTGAAAAAGCATGAGAGCTCGTGAGACAATTCAAAACATGGAAGGTAGTGCAAATATCTAGAGAGGAAAATGCAGAGGCAGATAAATTAGCTAACCTCGCAGCAGTCACGGAAGTAACGAACAAAGACAATACAATTGTCGTTAAACTATATCATTCAATAATAGACCAGGACAGGAATGAGGTAACTTTCAACAACCTAACCTGGGACTGGAGAAACGAAATTCTTAATTTTTTGCAGAATGGCACCGTACTTGAAGACAGGAAAGTGGCTCAAGTGCTACGCTGCAAAGCTGCACGGTACTGCCTTATTTGCAACTTACTTTATCGCAAGATGTTCGGAGGACCCCTAGCTAAATGCCTCGGACCTAACCAAACGGAATTTGTGATGAAAGAAGTCCACGAAGGACACTGTGGAAATCACTCAGGGGCGAGATCCTTAGTGAAAACCCTAATCAGAGCTGGATACTATTGGCCTAAGATGGAAGAAGAAGCCGAGAACTTCGTATCCAAATGTGACAGATGCCAAAGGTTTGCCAATAACATGCATCGACCAGCGGAATTATTACATCCAATAATATCCCCATGGCCTTTCATGAAATGGGGTATGGACATAGTGGGACCTCTTCCCACAGCTAAAGGACAGGTACGGTTTTTACTCGTACTAACCGACTATTTTACAAAATGGGTAGAGGCAGAAGCGTTCAAACAAGTGCGAGAAAAGGAAGTTAAAAGCTTCTTATGGCGAAACATAATATGCCGCTTTGGAATACCAAAGGAAATCGTGTGCGATAATGGCCCACAATTCATAGGCTCGCAAATCACAGAATTCTTCGAAAGTTGGCAAATCAAGCGAATCACCTCAACGTCGTACCACCCCGTGGATAATGGTCAAGCTGAGTCAACGAATAAGGTTATCATCAACAATCTAAAAAAGCAGTTGGATAAAGCCAAAGGAAACTGGCCTGATGAGTTACCCGCGATACTATGGGCATACAGAACAACTTCAAAAATAGTCACGGGAGAAACTCCGTTCACACTTGTTTATGGCTCAGAAGCCTTAATACCAGTGGAGATTGGCGAACCAAGCATAAGGTTCTCAACATCAATGGAAGGTGAAAACGACGATGAATTAAGGACCAACCTAGACCTGCTCGAACCACAGAGAGAAGCAACATTAATACGGATGAAAGCTCAAACACAAATCATAGAGCGTTATTACAACCGTAACGCTCAACTCAGGTACTTTAAAATTGGGGACTTCGTCCTCAAAAAAGTCTTTCAATCAACAAAAGAAGCAGGTGCAGGAAAGCTAAATCCAAACT